>NIPQ01036977.1:0-11476 GCA_002806875.1 Lepidotrigona ventralis hoosana
TCCTGCAGAACACGAAAACCTGTGGGAAATCGTTCGCCAACGAGACATCGGAAACGCCTTGGCGTAAAAGAAGCAACGATGAACTGTCCAAAGATACCAGAAGTCCATTGTTTCCTGCGAATGATATAACGGAAAGTAATTGGAAACCGATGAAAATATTTGACGCGGATGTTGAGGATTGCAGCGAGAAGACGGATATTCCCAGGATATCTATTCCTGACGAAGGATCTGGAGATGGACTCTTGTGCAAGGTTTAACGGAAAGTAATTGGAAACCGATGAAAATATTTGACGCGGATGTTGAGGATTGCAGCGAGAAGACGGATATTCCCAGGATATCTATTCCTGACGAAGGATCTGGAGATGGACTCTTGTGCAAGGTTTCTTCGTTATTTACATTCTTTGTCTGCCAATCGTTTGAAACGTGCATCGAATCGTAAGAGACCTATTTAAAAAAAAAAAGTACACGGCCTGTGGTTAAAACGTTTCACACTCGTCGACTTGATGGTCGGTGAAAACTGTCGCATAAAAATGGAACTTATTTTACCTAATTTCACTTCGTGGGATCGTAGGTCTGTAACGGGGCAAAGTTAGGGCCGCTGATACTGCTGGAGTGTCAAGAATGTCAAGAAGTCTATCATCCCCTTTGCCATCAACCCCCTGTCGTCGACATTGATGTCTACGATCCGAGAATCGTGTGGCGGTGTAGAAAATGTATGGATACTTCTTCAGCAAACTCTGTCGTTGCGTTCGATGAAAAGAAAGTGAAAAGATCTCGTCCACCGAACGACGATGGCAAAGCCAAAGAAGCTTCTGCGAAAGTGAACAAATCGAGCAGATTGAATGGAAATCTTCTGAAAGATGAAACTGATATCGCTGATCAAACTTCGTCCGGTAAATATATGTGCCTCAGTGTCATACAGAATGTTTTGTAACTGGTTGTATGAGAGGATGACTCTATCTGAAAAAAAAAAAAAAATAGATAAAAAATATGAAATAAAATTTTTTTCATGCAAAGGATTATCTTTGAATATTTAAACCAGCATTTAAATATATTTTGACTGGAAAATGATTAAATTAATATTCCTATTTTCTATTTATAAATGTGTGTGTGTGTGTGTGTGTGTGTGTGTAAGATTAGTTACAAGACGTGTCAATTTGTTTTTCAATTCCATTCATATATGATGGAGAATATTCATGATTTTAGATATTTCTCAACGAACTGGTTATGCTGGTGAAGTTGCATCGATTACAAAAAATTCTTTTCTCTATTTAAACCAAAAGACGAGGACAGGATCGTCGAGCCAATTAAGAAAGCGAATAGGTTCGAAACTTTCGGTCACTCGTTCCATAACAAAGTGAAAATGAGTATTGCCAATAATTGAAAGAAAATAAAAGATGGAAGAACTCGGAACGACCAGAAGGTACATGCACGGTACGCTTTATTTAATTATATTTAATTACGTATTACATGAACAATGGAAAATCCATCTCGAACGTTTTTCACTCTCTAAAAAAAAAAAATCCACGCAGTTTCACACTTTACTCGGGCGTATTAACGCTTCAATCACAGTATAGAGCGCGTTATTTAAGCCGATTATAAACGTAGCTCGTTACACTACACTGATTCAGCCGAACCAACCAATCATAAAAAATAAATTACATTTGAAAAAAAAAAAGAACACGATCATTCACTCTACCGACGATAATTTTGCTAATTAGACCGTGAATATTTATGCAGATTCGATTCAGATTTGTTTCACTTACTAACTAGTTACAATCAATACTTCGATATTCTATTCTAGTCGTCGGCATTTTTGCACATTTCCTTTTAATTGCCTACTTGATTTGAATTTATAAAGTCATTAAAAGCATTCTCTTTCTTTCTTTTCCTTTAATCTTGAAACTTTCCGCATAAATATTCGCAGCCCATTGGTAATTCACGCAAGCTTCATCCATCGTTGTCGCACGGTTCGTTCCGTTTGCTCATTCGTTTTCTGTATTAAGGTCAACGGAGTTCAATTACCTTCGGCAGACATGCCGAAGTTTTAGTCGGACTTGACGCTCGATCACTTTCGCTCTAATTGATCGTGCGTACAAGAGAAGATCGAGCTTCAGGCGCCAGAAAATTACAGAGAGCCCGCGAGCACACCTTGTTCCGTGACAAATCGTCGTTCTCATTCCTTTAATCTCGTTTCACATTAGCTTTTCTACCGTGTTTCGATTCACAAAATCTACACGACCTACGTAATCGTGTCGCACAGTTAGATTGAGATATTCTCATCATAAATTCTCTGCTCGAATCAAATTTTTCAGCTTCTACTTTTTTTTTCAAATAAATTAAACGAAAGTATAATTCAATAGATTTGAGCATTTTCGTTCATAAAAAGACTCAATAATATCTTCTTTCTTTTAAATTATCATTAAAGTATTAAGTGTCCTTTAGCATTATCGTTTTCCATTTTTTGATATTGGATTTCGTTTGTGTTTACGTAGTAAAGTTCAGAAGATTCAAGAAGAACAGGTCCTTTCCAATGAGAATTCAATTAGAACAGAAGCACACGTGACGACGCGTACAACAAACTCTCAATTGAAATTAAGAAAGAGCAATGATCCCGAAAAATTGTAAACAAATTACTTCTACTAGAGACTCTGTAAAAGATAATAATACGTAAAATCCTATACAAACATAAAAGCACAAAAAGTAAAACAGCTACATATTTGTGCTGATTATCACAGAACTCGTCGGTCGTCTACATAATTCACGTACCGAGAAAGAAAAAATAAATTGAAGTTTCTATTGCAACAAACGTGAAAGTAAATGATTTTTAAAAGGAAGCATATAACATTCGTGTGAAAATATTATTTTTCAAGGTTTTTCCTATCTTTATCGTCTTCATACTCCTATATACAATACATGGAAATCAAAACTCTGATCGTTCTATCGAATCGATATGTTTGTCATTACTCTCTTTACTTTGTTATTGCTAATTGTAATGTTCAATCGAGTCTACGAAGTTCCTGGTACGCGTAATTTCTAAATCTTTAGCGGGGAAAAAGAAAAAAAAGATATATTCATTTTCAAGTCTCATAGCTGTGAAATCATTTTAAGATTTTCGATGATTTCACAATTACGAGACGCAATCTCGTCATATACCTGTAAATAACTGTACATAAAATATCGACTCGTAAGTAAATCTTGTCACTCTAAAAATACGAAAAGCACGAATAATAATAAATCCTAAGAGCAGAGCAAATATATTTCAATTAGTTTCATCAGCTATATATTGTTTCTCTCTTTAATCACTTTTGGGAAAGAGTATCTATCGTGCCTAACTTTTTCTACTGAATTCGATCTTTCCAAGATGAGATTTTTAAATATTTAACTCGCGTTGCCGAATGGTAAAAAGCTTTTTTTCTTCAAAAATACTAATATGCGTGTATGCATGCAACGATTTAGAGATGTTAAATAAACAACGCTACGTATATCTCTAAAAATTTTTATCTTTCATCCTGTTAATCTTTGCAGAGAAGGGATATTCCAATTTAGACGATTACTTTCTTCATTGATTTTTGGCACGTGAAACAAAAAAAATAATTTTAGATTAACCCCCAGCATTATCATTATCATTATTATCAGCAAAATATGGAGGAATATGGCGCCAAAGGAATTATCTTTGTTTTTATTTTAAATTCAACTTCGGGCACACGTAATTATCGTTCGTGCGATGGAAAAAAATCCAAAAATCGAATTTTAAATTAGAATACCCCTGTAATCCTCGATCAATAAACTATTACCATCGATCCCTTTAATCTGAGTATTAATCGCGATAAAAAGTTTCTCACGCTGTATTTTCAATATTTTTGTCTATGTATCTGTGTATGTGCATTTGCTCTATGTACACGTGATTTAGAGAGAGGAGACAGAGTGAGCAAAGTGTAAATGTGACAGTTTTAATAAATAATCGTTATAATTATAGTGATGGTATCACTCTGCTCCAAAACCCGCTTTTGAACTACTTTACATGATAAATCTGTTATTATTATAATAAACCTTCGAAGAGTCGCGAGGAGACGTTCAACCTAATTCATGACAGTGTCATCGTGCCAAGTGGCTGACATCAATTAAACAGAGATTCTGACACATGTCAAGGTTGCTCCACGTCGTGCTCTGGCAACATCGACATGGACGATGCTGCTTTACACAGATCGTGTTTGATTTCTCTTGTTCCTTGACCGCGACCGATCGTTCGTCAAGTATAATATAATGATAACGCTTATATATACAAGCTTCCTATAAAATCAGATACCAAGATGAACAACGCTGGATACAATATTATCTAGTTTAAATATATATATATATTAATGTAATAATTTCGAATGTAATGTCTGAGTGAAATCGTGGCATACGAGGTGTTTTCGAGACATGGGTGGAAAATCCTGAAGAATTGTTTGGGAGATTTGTTTCATCTGAAAATTAATTGCGGAAAATTTACAATTAAATTGATACTTATTTATCAGCTATAATTATTCCAACGAATAACAAGAAATCTCTCAAACAATCGATCAAAAATTATTCACGTCTCTTCTCAAACCTCCCATATAGCGTACGTTGCGTTACGAAGGCAACGTTTTAATATATATAGCAATGTATGTTTGATACGTGTGCAGCAAGTGCAGAAAATCGTTTAATTCCCAAATATATTCGGACAAAATAAAATCACAAAAACGATTTATTTATCGCGAATAAGCGATTCATTAAAGATATTCTGCTATCAGATCGAGATCTATCCCAATGTAATAGGCGCGTGCATACGCACGATATCTTTAATCATCACTTGGCACGGATTTTTAACGTTCCACGTAACCAATAAATTAATTCATAACAGTCTACGATTACTTCTATATGGCAATTACAAATGCTTGCTTTTGTATTACAATGGTAGTCATCAAGATATGTTGCTCGAATGATTGTACATGATTTACAATTTTCACGTGCTTTTGAACACTTGACAATTCAATCTATAATTTAACTTGCAATTCGAGATATTCATATCTATAATTCAATCTGTAATTTAACTTGCAATTCCGACAAAAGAAGTAGCGAAATACAAAAACATATTGACGTCTGTCGGTATAAAAAAAAAAAAAAAAAAAAAAAAAAAAAAAAAAAAAAAAAAAAAAAAAAAAAAAAAAATAAAAAAAAAAAATAAAATAANATTGCATTTAAAAAACAAAATCATAATTTTACTTTACGCAACGTCGTGGTAATATATACAATCGTAGGAATTTATACAACTGATTCCAATAGTGCACTTTATCACAAATAGTTTCCCTTTGCTTCTTATTTAATGCTCTCTGTGAAATATGTAACGCGAATATCTTGAGAGGGAACATGTCGTTATAAAATTTAGTACAAACAGTTATTCGAATTAACTTTGTCAATTTGCTCCGTAATTTTTGGACGTAATAGTCATGCTTTGGTCAGGAATATATCGTACAAGATAATCATTAATTTCACTTTCTGTTTGCATTTCCTACTTTGCGTCGTGATTATTTAAATGCCAATCGTGTTGTACTTAAGAATCATACGCTACGTAAATGAATATAGTAAACCATCCTTATGTTCATGATACAATATTGCTACTAATCAGCATTACATGAGTATCGAGTAACTGACACTTCTTTTGGTTGTATTTTTCTTTTCATTTTTACATAGTGTATGATTCGTATGATATATAGACACGATAAAATATATTAATAGTATTATAGCTGTACAATGATGAATAATATCTCTACTATGTATATCTTAAATTAGGATTACGTACAATTATTCCATGAACGTACGCAAATGCATCCTACATGCTAACAATGTGTTAAAAATCCATGATATGAGAATGATGATATTCCTTTTTAAAGCAGATAAAAAAAGAAAATAAAGAGAGAATTGTAAAAGGACTAGAATAAAATATCGACTAGAAATCTCGCTTTTTAAAAACTAGAGAAGCGATTTAAAATTCACGATAAACAAGAACATTCTCTACTTCATGCTAACAATAGTTCTTTCTTCGGAACAAAATATTAAATTTCATTATTTTGAACTTTTATGTTAAATATTGTTTGTATGTAGGATACACATTTGTTCTGTATCACTACAAATTCTCACTACCTAAAAGGCCATTAAAGATTATTTCTCATTGCCTGGGAAGATACCAGTGCCATACTTTGGAAGCGCTAGATTTTTTTTTTAATATTTTTTCTCTTTTTGGCTTTAGCTTTCAATTGTGCCTTTTTGTAATTGGAAGGTGTATTTATGATAAAACTATGTCGTCAACTAAGCAAATGCTAAGCTCAAAATTATCTTACGTATTGCAGCATTACTTAAAACGATGAAATTAATTCTATTTCGCTAAAATCTGCTAATAGAAAAGATATTGTGCTTCAAACCGTGTATCCACTAAACATATAAAATATCTTTTAATAAAATCTATAAAATCATCTATTCATATAATTCTATAAAATCATCTATTCATATAATTTAATTATTTATTCGAATAAGTATATAGTTGATAAATGCTTTTAAATATAAATCGCGATTTGAATAAATTTACAATCAATCTGAACAAGTTACTAAAAAGAAGAAATGTAAATTACGGCAACTGTTATATAGATCTTGCATTCGNAATTACGGCAACTGTTATATAGATCTTGCATTCGTAATTATTTTTCTTAAGATAAGAGAATTTTTTAATATTTGATTTCATTAAAATTTTGATTTCATTTATATAATGTACAATTTATTTTTATTAAGAAATATTTACCAATATTTATCAGTGGATACTCAGCTATCTATAGTACGGTATTATATGGTATCACTTTTATATATATGGTATCACTTTTGGCAATAGCACTTCCAGACAGTGGCAGTAGGCACTTTGATGACAATAATAAGATAATAATGAGTATAAAATATTACAAATTAATCCACCTTTAAGGCAGGTAAGCCATTTCCAACGATCAGCTGCTCCTTAGGAAAGTCTAGAATTACAGTTACATGAAAACCCATATTTGCAGAGGCAATCACATATTCGCAGAAGGAAAACCAGCTAAATGCTGTTAAGAAAGATATTATAATAATTTAATGATTTATAATTTATGCATAAAATGTGTAAATTTTCTTACCCAGATCATGACACAGCAGCCTGTGCTTTAGGAAGAAAATAATAAGTCCTACAGTACTAACAAGACTAGTTATAAAAAGTGCTTGTTTGTACTGAAGACTTTGTGCATTTGGTGTTACAAGACGACCCAATCTCACTTCTGTTAGCATATATGTTAAAGAACTAATCATAAAGAGAATGAAGATCTTTTCGTGCACAGCTGAAAAATACCATTATTGTATTATACAATTTATTTTTATACAAATATTCTATTATATTTTACATTATTACTCACAATAATTTTCCCTATTAGAGATATATGTGACTCCACATAGGGCTGCCACTTCTGCAATGTTTAACCAATAACATAGATTTAAAAGTCTAGATCCCATAATTTTGGAAGGTACGTCTTCAATTGTTTTAAGTATTTTATGATAATATGAATGATATACACTGGCAATAATTAGACGTGGACCTATGTGTAGCGCTATGCTTATACGCCATAAATATCTTTGAGGAGATATACCAGTAATAGCTGATATTGATGGAAGTACATTATAAACCTAAAATCAAGAATATTAACATTAGAAGATTTTAAACGATTTAAGCGAAAGATTGTAGATGTGCAAATATCATACCTTGCAGTGTGTTTCGTGGATATCATCTTGTTGAAAGATATATGCTGTAACAAAACAAACTAAAAGTGTCACAAGAGGTAAGGACACTGTTGCCAAACACAATTTTTTAAATGATATTGCCATGTGTATGGAACTTTTATTGTTTCCCACATTATTCAGTTCCATAGTGAAATTGTCTAATATCTTGGCATTGATTTACAAAATAAAAAGCAAATTTGAAAAGATGCAAGATCAGACTCAGTCTACATTAGGGTCTCCTTTTAATTCTCATTAAAGATGTCAAAAATTTTTTTTAAAAATTTCATAATATGCCTGTAATAAAAAAAACAAATTCTATATTAATAAAACAACAGGCAATACAAACATACTGAAGCTTAGTCAGTATTTTTAATAGCTTTATAAATACAACATATATATATATATCATAATAAAGATAAAATTGACATTTCATTAACAATATTTATAACAACTATTCTTAACAACGTACCAAATACACATTTGTCACAATGAAATTTATTTATAATCACATTATTCATGTATTTTTTATCAAACATTTTAAAAAGATATATTACAGCAAGATCCATGAAATAAAATAAAAATAATTCTACAAAAAAGTGAAAACTGCAAATTTGCAAATTTTACATACAAAACGATAAATGTATTTAGTTAATTATACTATTTTCAGAATTGATCTCGAGGATAACCTACTTTTTCTATTTATAGCAAACAAAAGCACTGTCACGGGTAACGCGATGTTCGTGACATTTGGTTGGAGCTGATTTATTATGACACTCTTGCACAGAACTCGTAAACAGTAAGCAAATTTGCTTCAAGCAATCAACAATTCAATGACAAAGAACCTTTAGTTCGTTAAGAAACCGCCAACGAATATATTTTTCCTCTTACTTTTCTCTTTTTCTTTAGAGAATAAGTATGAAGAGTTACTTCACTCAAGTGGTTATATCTACACAACGCATTGTATACATATGTACTTTAGCTGTTACTTATTTGTTAATTTATTTAGCAAACACCTATTAAGATCTTATTTGAGTGATTGTGATTTCTCATTGAGAAAAGACAGCCGTGTGTTTGAATATGTAAAAAAATAAACAGCACATATAATGGACAATTAAACAAGTTCTCGATGCTATATTTTTGTCAAAGTTTGTAAAACACGTCACATCATTTTCAAATCAATAACAATTTATTTGAACCAAGATTCTGTTAATTGCGATTTGTTCATTCATGTTCATTTATATTCTTTATGTAGAAAATTGAGAGAATTTACCTTGTCCTTTATGTACAAACGTGTCGTCTGCTAATCTGCGAATTTCTGCTCGGAAGAATGCCATCTATGTTTTCTATAAATGCTTTTAGAGAATCTTAAGCTAGCGCCAATTTTGAATTCTGCGATTATTTTTCTGTATCACTTTATGTGATTGTGATTATTGATTGTTGGTCATAGTTACTAAAATATGTAAATAAAAAAATTAAGAAATAGGAACAGTACACATTGTGGAATATATAAAACAATTTTTAAATTTTATTAGAAATATAATTACAAATATCCTAACTAAGAGTATTTATCTCGCTTGTTTCCCTTCATACAATTCTGACTCCAACTCATACTCAATTTCGACTCTTGGACGAGTTTTCTTTTGGGATTTCTCTTTCTTGACAACAGATTTTTTCGCACTTTTCTTTGCTGCAGGTACTAAATCCTACAATAATACGATAATTTCAAATACAACCTTATTATAAAGAAAAACAAAAATAACTATAACATTAATTACTTCAATATCGCTAGTGTCAGATACAAAGCCATCAGATAATTCGATTTCTTCTTTTTTCCCTGAATCACTATCTTCGTCCTATTGAAATAGATCAATTAATATAAAGTATAAATTATACATGAATTATAAATGAAAGATATATATTACCATAGATATTTCTTGAACATCAAAATCATCATCCTCATCTTCTTCGTCAGTTTCTGCTTCTACAAAATGAGACGTATTTATTTCTGTTTCTCTTTCATCTGCTTCCAATTCTAATTCCACTTCTTTCTCAATTTCTAGTTCTTTTTCTTCTTCTTCACTTTCAGCTTCACTTTCACCTTCAACTTCCACAGCTTCTACAGCTTTATCAAATACCTTTTGTGGGAAGTTGTAAATATCTTTGTACTGAAAAAAAAGGTTGGTAAAGAAAAAAAGTATGGTAAAAAGATGATAAAGAAAGGAACACATACCATGCCTTGTTTTAATCTTTCCATAAGTTGCTTCTCTATTGCAGTATCTAATCTTGCAGCAATAAGAGCCTTTTCTTCCCTGCGTCTTTCTCTTCTTTCAATTTTCCTTTGAATTGGTACAATTTGCTTTTGTCTTCTTAACCTTATTTTCCTCATACGTATCAAATATTGCGTAATTTTTATAAATCTTTGCTTGCATTTTGCTTTTACAAAGCCAGGCCAATACAGCAAATTTTCATTGATTTGCTGCATCGCCTTTTCAAAATTCCTAGAAAGTTTTACCTTTTCCCATGAATTTTTTGGAAAATGTATTCTGCAAAGAGTATGCGATATGCGTACAATCATAGAATTTACATTGCATTGTAAAAAACATAAAATTTTTACCTTTCTGCTGTTCTCATATATAAGTAGATAATACCATTTTCTTCTCTAATCGTTGCATACTGACTATTTGCAAGAGGACAAGATGCTCTACTACATAGACCCGTGAGGTTATATTCATTGCGACAGAACTTCTGTGATTTAGTACTACAGAAACAAAGAATAAGTTAAAATCATATTAAACAAAACTATGTTATTGTGCTTCTTAAACTGTACTTACTTTACTTTAAAAGAACAGAATGATTTATTAATGATACTCCACACGACCTGGAACAGTTTGAAATTATATAAAATATAAAGAATCGATATAAATAATCTTTGACAAACTTACATCGTCGTGCTGCATTTTGATCCTTAAATATTACACTATATTTTACAAAGAGATACTGTACTGATCATTTAAACATTTACAAAGTCTACTTTATAAAAGACACACGTGCTACTCAAATTCTTGAACGCTATTATAGGTTATACTTCCATAAATCATACATGATGGCGCTAAATCCTAAAGCGCCAATATTTGAATTTAAGTTAAAAACTATGAGAAATGAAATAATAATTTAATTTAATCAAATTTGACTCCAATATTGACTCCAATGTAGTTCGTGAGAAAATGAATACATTAAAATACATTTGAAATAGGCTCTTGATCTATTGAACAAAATTTGAAAATAATTAATAATGCACATTGGAATATAAATGGTACGTAAAACGAAAGCTATCTAAAACAGATGCCACAATTATAAAAGTTCACAAATTATTCTTCTTTATATGATTTTTTCCCCCCATTAGTATAAAATGTTTTTTTTTATTTTTTTTTCACAATGTAGTGTTCGAGTTGGATATGGTGGCGCCATCTGTTGGTAGCTAACTGATACTAACTAAATTTAAAAGTACTTGTTTCTGCATTTTATGCTTAAAACAGGGTATAGAAAGAAAGCCAAGGATCTAATTAAGAAGAACCAATTACAAAAGTTTATAGTTTAATTCTCTAAATTAGTATTTTTCGCAAATGAAAATTCAGCTGCTTCATAGGGTAAGAAACACTAG
>NIPQ01036990.1:0-11471 GCA_002806875.1 Lepidotrigona ventralis hoosana
TTTTCTTTTTTTTTTTTTTAACTCCCGTTGGTATCGTACGGTCAATATTTATTTGTGGCATGGTTTAACTAGCGATAACTGAGAGAGAGAGAGAGATTGCATCGATCATCGTTGTCCCCGGAATCTTCCCTAGGTGGAAGCCTCGAGAAACTCGACTAATAGACAAGCTTCGCTACAGACAACCGCTATTAAATTTACCTCCGCCACAGTTTCGGATTAATTCGTCTCTCGGGGCGGATCTTGCTGTCAGTGGAACTTTGACTCGTCGGTGAATGTGATTTCTCGGTGTCAAGGTTGACCTGGTCTCTCGCCAACGAGATCATGGATTTCGGAACACTGACAATTTAGAAAAAAAAAAAAATCTGTCGATTTCTTGTCTCTCTCTAGTCCAAGGAGTTCGTGAATTTTCAAATATTCGGAACTCTTCAAAAAACATTGACGATTTTTCTCTCTCCACAATTTCCAGAATTATCAGTCTAATTTGAAGGTGAAATAGAAAGGGTAGAAATTTTTCTAATTTTCTTTCTGTAGTCCAAGGAAACCGTGAATTTCGAAATATTCGAAAAATTCTTTAAATCTGGCGACTCCTTAATTTCTAGAATTCAAAGACAAAATGTCAGTTTGAAGATAAAATGGAACATCTTCTTTGAAACTAGAAAAGAAAGAGATTATTATTCATTTCTGTTGGACTCAATATATTCTTACACTTTGCAACAAAGTAAAATTATCCCAATCTTTTATATTTTCTTTTTGATGTTCCTCGTCTATCGCAATTATTTACAAAATCGATGCTAATTTGCATAGATACGAAACTATTGATGTACTATTTATTTGTACATTGTGCTCTCATACTTTTAAAATGTATTTATACATGTTATCCATTGATTCCTTACATTGAGCGAGAAGAATTTTTCAACGACATATGAATAATGTCAATTCTTATCGACTCGGTTCGACTCGGAAAACACGAGTGCCGTGCTATCTTATCTGCGAGATAAGACAAGAGAAAGGCCCAGTCAAGATCCAGAGAACGGAAATCATGGCCCAATTATTTCTCCCACGTATCTCGATTAACTAATAACACCAATAATAATAATAATAACAACAACAACAATAATAATAATAATAACAATAATAATGATAATAATAATGATAATGATAATGATAATAATAATAAGCGTCATCAAGCTTCGAGATACAATCACAGATTACGAAATCCATCATTAAACTTCGATCCAATTACCATGTATACGTACAATTCTATTAAAAAAAAACAATCTTTTATAGTCGCATAGCAACGCACTGCATGATAAAAATTCGGGGGAACATTCGGGCCCTCGTGCAACATTCAATTTTTCCACTGCTTTCTCGCTCTGGTTGCTCTACATAATTATTATCCCATGAAAACTGATGTAACGCTGTCGTTCACAAGTATATACTCTCGTCAATTTATTCATATGTACTTCAATAAATACTTATATATAATTTGAGCAACATATGCATACGTGATGTATATTTTAATTGTATTTGAACGAAGTATATAAATCAGTGATGCAGAAGCAGCATCCATTATCTTTTTATGCTGTCAATTATGAATTTAATCACTTGAATCATCTATGTCCGTGTTGAACAAAGACGAATTACTATTCCGGTAGACATAATAATAATATATTTTCATTAAAGACATAGTAATGATATATATTACTGAACACATTATTCAGACATTATGTCTATTGAAAGACATAGTAATAATTGCTGTTTAAATATTAGTAATTTCGATTCAAAATCTTTGAGAAACATCTGGAGGGATCTAATAGTAAAAATCATCTTCGTACACAAGAGTAAGTGTTTTTATAAGAAATTAAGAAAAAAAACAATACTCTATATCTAGTACTTTCTGCATTTCTTTTCCAACAAAACATTCCTTCCATCTTGTCGAAATATGTAAGATTGCACAATTCTCAAGTCACGCAAATATTCATAAGTCAAAATCACGAATCGACACTATTAACACGCAACTTTAACGATTGTGAATGAAGAAGAGGATCATCGAGCAACGATCTATCTCTTAATAACCTAAGAGATATTAATTCTATCGAGAAGCGAGCAACTTTTGCAACTTAGTGTACGCGCTGACGTATGAATTACTGACGGAGCAAAGATCTTCGACGAGTTGATCGAGGACACGTAAACGCGAGCTCGTCAAATATTAATTAAAATCTCGTTAATCGTACGCTGATTGCTATCGAGGGAGAAGGATCGTGTCTCGGGTAACTGAATCCCGGGGGCAAAAAAAAAAAAAAAAAAAAAAAAAAAAAAAAAAAANAAAAAGAAAATGGCAAACACACATAGCTGGTTAAACAGAGAACGAGCAGTGTCTGACGTTGAAGTTCGCACGAACCGATCGTAAATAATGTCACTCGTTCGTTCTCGCTCGGCCGCGGGACTTAATTATCCTAATCATGGAAATTATAGGCCAGAGTTCCATTACGCAGCCTTGCGATACTTAATGGCCCGTCCTCGAAGAAACTCGCTTGTAAATAATGCTCGCGTTTTGGATAAATGTAGATCGCCTAATGGAAATTCCGGCGGTTCGCTTGATTATTTGAACGTTTACGCGAAACACGTGACCGGCCTATGCGATGGCCCCTTCCATTTTGGAAATTATGCTTCTTGTCGTGAGATAGTGAGCAAGCAAGTACGACAAGAAGAGAGACGATCGGCTTCTCCCTCGTCCGCAAACATGGTATTATGGTAGCAATTCGTTCTTCCTTCTTTTTCTTTTTTTTCTTCTCGAATTTTTCAGATTTTGTCCGATTAATTGCGAATCGGTTGTGAGAAGTTTCAGACCCCGTGTCGTTGATAGCTTCATTGTCGTTGTTACGCTTAACGACTGTTTGCTCAACTATTTCGGTCGGTCGTTTGAAAGTTTGAAGAAGTTTGAAGAACGAGACGGGGTAATGTGCAGTGCAGAGTTACAAGAAGTATTTACGTACTAATTAATTCTAAGTATATTAAACTTCTGTTACTGTTTGTTGTGAAGTTATTAGTGCGAAGATAAAATAAAGTAATGGTGATGAAGTAAAGTCTGATATATATATATATATATATATATATATATATATATATATATATATATATATATATATATATGAGAAAGATAAAATAATTTTTTNGTGCAAATACTTTTTGTGTTTACTACACGTTGAAAATTAATCATTGGCTGTTCGACTAGAAAAGCAAACGTCAATGAAATAAAATCTGATAAAGATAAATCTTGACGAGTTAGTAAGAACAATTATCCTCGACTATAAGTATTATAGCTATAAATTAAAATATTAAGAATTTGTATTTCAATTTACCAAATACTCCACGTCCAGTTTAATTACAATTTCACTTTACGATCGTTCGTTATTCTCGAGATGGATACATACGAAAAATCGTCTCGATTCGAATCACGCATGAAACGTACAGATTTTTCGACCGGTATGCGCACGGAACGATCGCAAAATCCTCTCTCATCAGACATACTTATGCACCGAATCACGATTTCGTTCCGTGCCATTCTTTGGACTCGCACTAATGATCCAGTTCGGTGTGGGCACACTGCCAACTGGTTCGTTCCTATTCATCAATCCCCCGAAATCCCTGCCTTTTTTCCCCCTCCCGTTCAATTATTAATTTCGCCGTTTCTTAATCATCCATTCAACCGTTTTCACTCAACGTCGCAATAACTTTAATTTCTTCCTCTAATCAATCAACCACAGGGGGCATGAAACGACTCGTAAGATTCATAAAAACCGTAGCTACTTTTTTCCCTAATATCGATCCTTTCTTTTTCTAATCCTTTCATAACATCCAGTCACGCAAGTCGTACTATAATATATAGAGTAATTTCGATTTAACAAAAAATAAAAAAAGCGAATCGTTGAAATTCGAATTCGAAAACTGTAGAAATTCGTGTTCGGACTTTGAATCTATAATAATTTTGAATAATTTATGCTGAACGATGATTGCAAGAGGTTGAGAAAGAAGTTAAAGAAGGAAATAATCAAAGAGAAGTTCAACTAAATGATAAATAACAAAGTTAAACAGACGAAGAATTAAAAAGAAAGAAAATCGTGTTTGCTCGACTGATGAAATTTGGCTAAAATTGATCGCGCAGCATTCACGTTGCCGATGTAAAGAGCACTTTCGGTCGGGCAGGCAGCTATCAAAGAAAAAATTGCTGGCTTCGCGAACGTTCCAACCCCTCGAGTTTCGCCGTTCTTTTGAGGGTCTTCGTCCACCACCCCCGATCGCTTCGATTCCTCATTCTCTCTTCCTCTTTTTTTTTCTCCCCCACTTTTGCCGTTTGTGTACGTCAACAACACTAGGTAGGAAACTAGCCTCGGCAATGGTCTTCCGCCATCGGCTGTTCCGTCCCTTTGCAACACTCTGCTTCGAGATTAACCGTTCTACCGACTCTAGAATCTAGATTAATTTCTTTTTTTATTTCACCGAACGTTTCGACCTGTTAGACGAGATTTCCGAGACTCTGGTGCAAGGACGGCAGAAAGTTGTACATTTACTATTATATAATTCTATTATAATCTCTGTATTAATTCACTTTTCCCAAAAGAGATTGACAAACTTGGAAACTTAAAAAAAACAAAATAAAATCGAACTCGAAATCATTTCTTACCGGTTGTTTCGAAGATTCGAAAAAGAAGAACGATGGAACGGAAAGGTAGAAACCAGGTGAATTCTTTTGATAGAAATACGCATACATTGGAGAAAGAGAGAGAGAGAGAGAGAGAGAGAGAGAAGAATTAGCATTTTATTCGTGCCGCGACCGATCGATATTCGCGGGCAGGTTCGTCTTCGTTTTCTGCCGGTTGGAACCTTTGGAGCCGACACATTGTTCGCGAATTCAAGATGGCGTGCACCGACACCTACCTCTACCACCGCCGCCAGTGCCGCCAACAACGCACCCCTCTTTGCAACCTCTTACCCCTCCCCTCCTCCCGCCGTTTCGTCGACGCTAAATTGCATTAGGTCGGCGAGAAGGAGAGGGTGGAGGAAACCAGCGAGAGATTGTCGAGGGGTAGAAAGAGAGGAAAGAGAGTGCGTGGCGCAAAGAGGGAAAATAGTAGGGGATGACTCGGCGATAGAAGACCGCTAATTATTTCACCTAGGCTTCATCTTCCTACTTCAGCCAGTTGAAATCCGCGGCCTGCGAATTACCATTGATTTTGGATTAAATCGTTTGGAAACCCGGGGCAGGCTTGGCCCAATCGAAATTTCACCAACGAATCTAGCGTATGAGCGTTGAAAATGAAAGTACGCAAAGTACGTTTGAAGAAATTAAGGATCGCGTGTGTGTGATACTTCATATATTATGTATTATATTTATATATACGTTTTTTGATATGGTCTATAGTATACGTTTTCTTAGTTCAATATTTCATATATTATATTTATTATTTATATTATATTTATATATTTTATATTTTATATTATATATATTATAGATGATGTTTCATGTATTGTATATTATATTCATATTTTGGTTTACAGTGTACGTCTTTTGGTTCAGAGAGTCTCCAAATGTCACAGATGGACGATATTTATTTTTTGAATTGATGAAGCATGTCTCTCTGTATAAAGCATGAAAACACATGTCGCATTTGTCTTGCAACTGCGGAAAGACGAAAAACAGGGATATGGTCTTAAATTACATTGGTATACGCACATATGACGCATGTCTGTAAGAAATGCTACCTTAATTGAAATTTCTTTGTTTCTGCCACTTGTCGGGAGGAGGAGCATACGAAACTTTACGTACATTGTCGCTCAAAAAGTCTTAGAACACTGTTTGCTTTTAATACTCAGTCATTCATTAGGTAGGTAATAAAAATTTTAAATGTGAATTTTATAACAAAATTCGTCAATCGTCAATTGTATATCAATGCTTTACAAATTCTCCCTATTTATAAATTATCCTCCCTATTTGTAAATATAGTTATTCTACGACTCTTCCCAGCAACGGTGTATATTTAAATACTCGTGTCCATTTTCTCAACGATTGTTTTCAAAATCAATCTTTATTACAACAACGTAAGAGTGACATGCGTTAACCGTGCAACTTTGCCCCCAGTACTTTATGCCTGACCTTTCCTTAAGTTGCACGCGAATTTTTAGAGTATTTTTATTTCCATTTTCCTGAAATTTCTTGCTCTCACTCGTCGGACTGCACGCGGTCATTATTTTTAAAAGCATAAAGGCTTTCTTGACGAGAGTCAAGCACATGGCACAGGGTATCGTGTAACGATAATGAATTCCTCGTAGGTGGAGTTCTTCCTGTATAAAGGTCACTTCCTTCTGCAAACAAAAAGACGCGTCCTATTCTTTATAAACCACGGAGGCACTTCAAACGAGTACAAAGACGGTAGGATCATCAAAGGACATTAATAATAGAGGAAAAGGAAGACTACTCCCTCCGGGTCTTGCTCTTCCACTTCCCTCTTGTGAACGTCAACCTTTCTCATTGACAGTGGACATTTATCCATTTTAAAATGCGTAATTAATCGCCAAGTATTTTCACAGAAGTTTCTCTACCTTATAATTTCCTTACCACGCTCGTTTCTCACAATACGTAATTCGTGAAATCGGTTGTTACAACCTCGCTGAATTCTTAACGTAACCATTCTCTTTCTATTTGAAAATTAATATCAATTATTCATTCTCGCAAGCGTAGAGAATAATCTTTCCCTATCACCATATGTTTCCACAACTCTTTGCAAAAGTTGCTATAATCCATTCCAACTTTTATAATATTTATGAAATATTTTGTTTAATTCCACTCTTCTCTTATTTCTACTTCTGAAAAATCCATCTCCTTTACCTTATAATTTTCTTTCATTTTCACAGCACACGACTAATTACATAAAAGTTATTGTAACCTTTCTGAATTTTTGATGTTTGAAATATTTCTCACTTAATTTCATCCCCTTTCTGCCGACGTTTAAAAATTCATTTCAATTATTCATCCTCGAAAGTGGATACAATCTTCTGCAGCTTATCATTTTTCTTCTATATCTCTCCAACACAACAGTTTGCAACAGTTACTTACACAATCGTTCCAACTTTTAATATTTATGGAATATATCTCGTTTAATTTCATTCTTCTCCTGTTTCTACTTCTTTTTAAAAAATTTATCGCCGAGAATTATCTGCTGCACCTTGTAATTTTTCTTCTGCCCCCGTTTCACCAACTCGCTGCTCGCTAATTTTTTTTTTTTTTTTTTAATATTTATGAAACCACTTTTTCTATTTCACCACTTCGTTTCTACGTTTCTCGAAAATTTATTCAAATCGATTCAGATCGCTCGGAACTGCAAGAGAGAATTATCTTTCCTCCTCCGCCGCCGGTTTCATTAATTCCACGCCGAGCGGAACGAGTCACAGTTTACTTACGGGATTTCAATCCCGTTCCTGCGTTTCGCTGTTTCTGTAATGAAACGATATTGATAGAACCGATTCCCGCGAGTCTAGTTTACAAGTGTGTCGTCTTGACACAGCGGGTCAGAAAAGTATCGACACACTTAGTATCTTTTTGACGGTGATCGTTCGTCGTGGAAACAAACGATATATTAACAAAATTTGGTTACTAACACGCTAGCAAAATACGAGAGATAAAAAAAATTCGGGAGCATCGAAGAAAGCATCGACACGCTTCGTAATGTCGTTGTTTGAATGTTAAATTAGAAAGGTTACAAAATATTTTAACATTAGAAAATATCGCAGGAAACGACCCTTGTCTTTAAACAATTAAAGATATTTTACATTCTGTTCAAAAAATCCCCACCTTTTCGATTTTTTATACTATTATTGCACGACTCATTATTGGAAATTAATGTGCTATTTTGCACGTTACTTTTACACGTGGCGAACTGTAAAACTTCTCTTTAAATGATTAAAGATATTTTATGTTCTGTTCGACTGTTCTGATAAAACTGCAAAAAAATCCTCATGCATCAGTTTCCTTTTTGATTTCCGAATTTTTACATTACTCGTATAATTCATTAAATGCTGGAAATTGTTACAGATTACTTTTGTACATAGTAAGCTGTTCATGGAAACAGATTTTGTTAATGAAAATATTGCAAGGAAATTCTCGACGTGCCAATATTTTTCTGAACCATTCGTACCTCGTGCACGAGCGTTTCGTGCAAACGTTATTTCATGGTATTCTATGAGTCATTAAAAATTCCATCGATAAAATCACCGGCTGTATCGAAATATCCACTCTTCCTCTCTCTGTCTGTCTGTCTGTCTGTCTGTCTCTATTCCACGGATCTTTGCTTGGCCGTGATAACGAAATTCTCGGCTGTGGAACCTCCTTATTGATCAAACGCAAAACCCTGTCTGTTATTCGGTAACAACATCGAACACCGGTCAAGTTTGATTGCTTTTCGCTGCGAAATCTGCTCTTCGCTGGGAACTCGATTCCGCTATCATTCGAAACACCCCGCCCGTAACAAATTTCATTTTCCAACGTTCTTCCATCTGCGTGCAGCTGAAGGATAAAGAAGGAAAGATATGTCCTCTCGGCCGATATCGGTGTTTTATAACCCCGGATACGCGGATTACGAGGGTTTCATTTGATTAGGCACTACGTTATCCTTGGGTTCATAATTTCTTCTTTCTATTGTGTCTGCGTCGCGTGTCACAGTTCCAAGAAATTCTATGAAGATGGATATAGATTTATTTTATTGTTGGTAAAAAGAACTGGTGAGAATATCTCGGAAGTAAAAGGCAGAAACGTGACACGCGTTGCTTTTCTCGTGCAATTAACACATCAGAACTACCAAAGTGGTCAAAATGACCATTTTTAAATTTTTACGTCAGATATAGACGTAAAACAGCGTATTTTAGAGATTTTAAATAACTTTTGGTAAAATACTCCATTGGAGATTGAAAATACTCCATTCGGAGGTTTGTGATATTTAGAGATCCTCCGAGTTAAGAATAAGTATCCTCGACTGTAGAGCGAAATTTTATAAATTTCAAGCACAAATTTTAACAAACTTATAAGTATAGAAATATATAATTTCTATATATAATATATTTCTTATCTAATTTCTATAATTATATAATATATAATTTCTATCCAGTGTCCAAAGAGTACGCGAGTCGCTGCTTTCACTATCACGTCAGGTGGCCAATGAGATCGAACAGATTGACAGAACGAAGAAGGTTTTTTTTTTTCAAATACACGTTCACTTTATTAGTAGGCAATTCGAAAGGGCCGCGACCTCGATGTAAAGCGCGACATCGCCGAGGACATAGTTGAAGGTGTGGAGTGGAAGTTCGGGCGATCGAAAAGTTGACGGACGAGCGATGGCGTCGGCTTTCGAAGGCGGCCGGGTGCATCGATCGGCGCGGATAGGCCGGCGACAACTATAAATTGAAACAGCGGAAAAGCGGAATTGCATTCTGTCACGAAGACGTTTGCGTCGGCACACGTGTGCCGGCCGGTCTATCCGCTCTCGATCGATAACCGGAGCCGGTGCTCGCCGCCGCAAAGATATCAAAAGCTCGTCGAACGTGGCGCGATATAAATCAGCCGCGGCGTTATACGCTCGCGCCCGCGCCTTCCAATGAGAAGCACACGCGACCGTCCGGCTACGATTTCCCCTGTGTCTGCGTTTCCCTAACGCGTAACGCACACGTCTGCACAACTTTCCACGGCTTATCAATTATTCTCGAGGCGAGTCGACATACGTACGCGACCTCCGCTCCGCGGCAGCCCGATTTTCGTTTCACGGCAAATTGGGGACGTTCGATCACGACGATACCATGAGCGAAGTTTTTTTTTCTCTGTTTGCACACACCGGGCTCGTCAGATCAACGGACACACGTGAAAGGCTAAATTACAAGGTTCGTAACGACGGTTCGAGGGCGAGTACTTAGAGACTAACCGATTATCGCGCTGATTGATTCGTCTCGAACGTAATCGCTAGGTAATTTACCTAGAGCAGCAGGTGATCTATGCTATGGTTGAGTAAGTATAGAGCTAGTATAGAGGATGATTGTTTTCGCAATTTGAAAGAGTTTAATCGTTTTGGTACATGGATCGAAGGATGCCGATTCAAGGTTCTTCAATCCAAGGAATAGCGTTATCGTCATATTTAATTTGTATGTAATGTACAAATATGTACTTCAGTTTTTGTTAAATTTCGTATGATGGTAGAAGGAAGACATATAAGCGAATCACTGATCAAAATTTCTTATAAAGATAATTCTCAATATCAATAGATTAGTGAAAGACTGAGTTAGAAAAATAATTTCCCATTTCTCCCGTGTATCATTAATATTCAAAGATTCTTTGTGATCGGGAATAAAATGTTATGTTACAATTCAATATCAGTTCTGAATGGATTAATGACAAACTGACTTACAGATTGATCAGAATTGTCCGTTCATGTTCAATCGTTTGAAAAATTGATATAACACAACATTAATCCTCGGTGACACTGATCAAAATTTTCGAAAAAGTACGAAAGAAANGTCAGTTCTGAATTAATGACAAACTGACTTACAGATTGATCAGAATTGTCCGTTCATGTTCAATCGTTTGAAAAATTGATATAACACAACATTAATCCTCGGTGACACTGATCAAAATTTTCGAAAAAGTACGAAAGAAATTTTCTCCAATTTTATATTCAATTGTTTCTGAAAAGGTCCTCCGCGACATACTGACTGAAAAGGACCGCAAATAAAAAGTCATCGTCAATGCATCGATGGAAAATTAAAATCCTTCTGTATGGAAATAATTCTCAACTTTTCGCTCGGGAAAAAAGCGAAACTGACTGTTAACTGAAAAGAATTGAAAATAAAGTGCAATGTTATTCCGTGCATTTATCAAAAAAAAAACCTTACCGTGTAAAATGGAAATCACAATTGTGAAATATTTATATCGATGATCTGTAAATATATCATTTTGCATTTATAAAAGAAATATTTTATTATAGATAGGTATAATTATATATATATATATATATTTAATTATTAAATATTTATATTGATGATCGACCAAATTTACGATATTTTTTCGTAGATGATAGATCAATAAATATATCATTCTGTATTTATAAAAAAAAAATATATATTTTATCATAGGCAAAGGTGGCATATTCGGTCATTTAAAAAATTCTCCGCGGAAAGTAAACGGTTTGGCAGATGCCCGCGAAGTGGCCGAGTGAAGTTGCCGCGAGTGCTTTCGCCGGAAGTGGCCGCTGAAAAATGGATCGCGCGTCCGCGTGGAAGGCGCGAAAGAAAGAAACAAGCGCGTGCTTTCGTTGTGTATCGGCTGGAGATAAATCGGCGACGAATAAATCGGCTAAGGATTCACCGCGAAGATGTGCCAGACTTTTCCTTTTTATTTCTATTTTTTTTTCTTTCTTTTTTTTTTTTTTTTTTTT
>NIPQ01036991.1:0-11418 GCA_002806875.1 Lepidotrigona ventralis hoosana
TGTGTGTGTGTGTGTGTGTGTGTGTGTGTGTGTGTGTGTGTGTGAATAAGATCGTCGAGTTATGGACCGAGGAATTTCAGGAACTCGGAATTGCCGTCTCGTGTAGAATTCATAGAAGCGTAAAGCAAGTCGAGTGTTACATGTAATATTTACGACGTCGAGAAAGCCAATGAAACTCGCGCCAAGCGAGAATAAAAATCGCGCCGCCAGCGCTCGTTTCTATCCGACGAATGCGTCAGAGGAGAGGAAAGAAAGAAAGAAAAAAAAAGATTAATGCAAAAGGAAGTGAATCCCGTTAAATAGTGCATGACAAGTCCGGGAACTTTTTAATTCGAGGTTTAAAGCAAAAATATGATAATTTTACAAGATTTAGAGAATCTTTTACGTTCTCCTTTTTTCTTTTTTTTTTTTTTTGGACGAAATAAAGATCTTTCTACACTTTATTGGAAACGCTGTAACTTTGATAATTCTGAATTATTGGTTAATTACGATTTCAATATTATGAACGAAGTATTTACAACCGTTCCAATGACGACTTTTTTTTTCACCGTTTTTCGCCCATTATTATTTCATTATATTAAGATTGAACGAGAAGAATTTGAGAAATCGTAACAATTCGTCATGTAAAATGAGAAATCAATAGCCGACAATTTTGTGAGAAAAGATCCACTTGGCCTTGTTTCAAAGCGCGAACTTTGAAACAAGGCCAAGTGGATGTAAGCTGTAAGCTCGTTTTTCTCGAAGATGATTTCGTATCACATAGTGGGTGGGGAGGAAAATTATCAAAATTCACATTCACATGTATGAGAAGATTAAAAAATTTCGTTTACCACAACGTCTCATAGATTGAAACTTTCTCTTAAAAAAAAAAAAAAAAAAAAATTTTACAAGTTTTAAGAGACGCTTATATAAAGGGTGCAAGTAAGTTTATGCTTTGAAGTAAAATCGTAAGGTAGAAGCTTAACGCCTTGAAACGAGATCGAGTGAATCGTTCACATGATCTTAAATCAGTTTAAATTACAGTTACAGCTATTCACTGTATTTACTCGAAGAAGTCGCTTCGAAGAAGAAGGCTTCTAGAATGCGAACGTCCTCGAAATTACTCGCATTGTTCCGCCAATAAAATCCAAACTTCCGCCGTTCGCAAGGACGCTGAAACCCCCTCCGCTCGTTCCAACCAGCTCGGAACAGCTTACGAAACAGCGAGAAAACTGCTGGAACAACAATGGAGATCTTGGCGAATCGTTGGAGAGAGGATATCAGGAAGTGAAGCACGCTGGTTACGTCAGCAAAAATTGGCGAATGTCCCGTAATCAGAGTGATACTCGATTTGGAGGTCAACGATCGATAAGAACGGTCGAAGAGAAAAAAACGGTTGCAAAAAAGAAAAAGAAAAAAGGAAAGAAAAGAATGTTCGAAGAAGAACACACCTGACTCGGTGCAATTTCATCGATCCCCATCGAGCGTTCGAGGGGGATCTCCTTTCGATCGTTGGCCTGGGTAGATCGCGAGGCAGTCCGGCCACGCCCCCCAACCTAAATCGATCTACCTGGAACGATGTAATGACAGGTAATCATGGTGCCTCGTAATGATCGTGATAACGAGCCACTTCCCGTCTGAAAATGTGCTCGTCTCTCTGGTAATTGAACGTTGCCGGGACGAGGACGCGTGCAGGGATCGCTGCGTGTCCCGAAACCACCTGGAAATTGATTAGCAGACACCTTTCTTTCCGCGGCGTATCGCGCTGGATTCACCTGTGCAGCGAATTTTCCGCTAAAAATCTGAACGTTTTTCCTCAAGTGGTAAGTTGATTTTAAACATTCTCTTGATTTTCTCAACATTTTCTGAACGTCGATCTTCAATTTTCTTTTTTTCTCAAATAAATTTACTTAATCACTTTTTAAACTGCTACTGCGACGAAAGCAAAATCAAAACAAATTACGATAAAATCACGAAATTTTCCAGTTGTTTCTTGTTTTTATCAAGTCATATTTTATTAGAGATATTTATATCGTAAAATTACGTCGTTTCATAAAAGAATCATATACAATTGCATGTACTGACAACTCTGAAATTTGTTGAATACGTTTTACCTAAATTTTACTTGAACAGCGAATGCAAATTTATACTGCACTCGACACAAACATCGAAATTGTATTTTAGATCAAATTATATCTTATAGCGAGCGAGAAAAAGACCACGTGTATAAATCAACAGATCGTACGTAAATTCGTGGATCGATTTCTATTTTGACGAGAAATCTTCGGAAAACTTGGAAGTTAAAAGAGATTTTTCTTTCGAACGAAATTCCATCGAGTGATCTTTATTTTTATCGGGTAGGTGAAAATTGTTTCGAGACCGTAAGGGACACGATCGTTAACGACCGTCGGGGAATAAATCGCAGCCTCGATCTTTGATAAATTGCAGCGTGCAACGAGGGAAAAATTACCACGATACTTGAGGGTACTTTTCTTTTCTGTACTAATCTTATTTTACTACAAAGATGTGACAAAGTGTGTCGATCGTTGTATCATTATTAATATTAAACGAAGTACTCATTTATCATCCTACAAGTGCTCTTCAAATCGACATCAAAAACTTGCTACTACGTCATTCTTCGAATATCATTTCATAAAGTACTACGTGTACGTGTTTCGTTTGTTCGTAATTTCCCACTCGCCGATCTTCCGACTTGTTATCTTTCAATTTTCGAAGAACAACACGGGATCTTGCGATTTCCAAAAGAAAAAAAAAAAAAGGACGTGTCCTGATCACGTAATTCCATGAAACGAAAAATCCACGAAACGAGTCAAGGCTGTAATCGAAGCTTCTCTAAAAATGTTTTCGTCTCTATTCGAGCCATTTTATCGAATAGAGAAAGAAGGAGAAAGAGAGAGACAGATGATGAATGGCAGGAACGGACGGACAAGTAAAAATTTACAGCGGCGCGCGGACGTGTCCCGGTCGATCGTGAAAGAACAATCGAGTCACGCGTTGGAGGATCCGAAGCGGAAAGAAAGAGGAGAGAGGACGATTGCCTTCTCGAGGCGTTCGAACCAGCGGCACCGGTGGAAAGGGGTTGCTTTTCAAAAGGACGTTTGTACGTGACGCTGGCGAAGGATTCGCAATATTCCTTTCTCCCCGTTTCACCCCTTCGATCTCTATCACCCTTGGCCGTCCGCCTTATTTATTTCCCCCTCGACTCTCTCTCTCTCTAATTAACTAGCCTATCTTTCTTCGTCCGTCTGAATCTCCATCTCTCTTCCCGGTATCTACCTACGTGTATTCTCCTTCGATTATTCAATTGTTCCCTCCTTTGTCCTTTCATGCTCTCGACGAAAGACATTTCATTTTTTTACTCGTATCGAGGATGGACGTGTTCCAAGAATCACAAAGAACGTTCGCTTACTTTATGAAATTTCAATCGATAAAAATTTAACGAATACCCACCGTTGTCATCGTGCACTAATTCACCTACAAGAAAAACTTCCACCGATTCGTTACGCCGGAACGCTCGAGAAAGACGAATTTCTACTCGGCTGGCTTGGCAAGCAGAGACAAATAGCCAGTCTTACCACCTCGATCCACCGTCGTCACATCTACTTAGCACCCCTGAAACACCCCTCTTTATTAACGTTTTCTCGCTCGTTCTCTCCGTCCTCTCTTTCCCCCTCTTTTACAAAATTGTGCAACGCTCCTCCCTCCATTCTACCCGAATTTTAACGATTTTTACATCGAGCAACTATCCCTGCCACCCTGTTTCCACCGTGTTTCCCTCATATTTCCGTCTCCAACGTGGCACGCACCTGCCCTCTCGTCGATTCGCCTCCATTTCTCCATCTGTCCGACCATTTATCTCTGTTCGCCCTCCCCTTTCTCTCTCTCTCGCTCCCTTTCTTCGTACGTGTACCGAATAGACACGTGTTCCCGATTCCAGCCGGGGCTGATTGATCGACGAAAGAGGCGCGGACGAAACGGTGCTCAAGGATTCAATCGGGCCTGCGGGGTTAACACGCGGCCCTAATCCCGGAAAGAACGGAACCGGAATTGAATCCTTGGCCGAGACGAGCGTCCCCCTCCGCTCCGCGGTTTCTCTCTTTCGTCAGCCTTAATTATTTCCACCCTTTGCCATCGACACGGCCAGGCAGGGTTAATTGGACGCTTGCGACCGAAACGAGAGCGTTTCGCTGTTTTTCACCGTCTTCGCGAGATGCCTCGTGGCCCTTCTTCCCAGACAGTGGACGAGTTCCCAGACGAACGAGCAGTCCGAGGAATCTTTCGAATTGTCGCGGATTTTCGCATTAGCGTGGAACGTCGTTACTTCTCAATCCTGTCCCTTTCATTCAGACAGACCTTTCTCATGAATGATCAACGAAAAGGGAATGTCGGGACGTTTACGGAATCGCGAATGAATCGTTTCATTGGTTCACCATTTCTTCCAAGTCGCGAATCCTTCGCTCGATTTATATTTTCGCCTCGAACAATCCCACTTGGAACGCTACTTTCTCTAGGGACTATTTTCCCAAATTAATGATTCTTCATTCTGCACCCATTCGCGAGCTCGGAATCTACATTTATTATCCTACAGATCCCCTCCGTCTCTCGATATCCCCGCTTCTCGTTCAATCAGCACTTGAAAAATTTACAACATCATTTCGTATTCAGCCGTTTCGTCACATTCATCCGAATCACCGATTCTTCACTTTACCCGGCGGCTACTAAATTTCTACTAAATCTCTCGTTTTATCCGAGCCCTTTATCCTTCATCTCTCTTTATCTCTCTTCATCTACGGTTACCCGGTAGCCAGCCAGGTATTCCCCGGATCCCCGCGAAATTTCTCTTCATTTCCCTTTGCCATCGCAATTTTTGATCCTCCGCCGGCCGTTCTCCTCCCCCTTTAAACCTCCCCCTCCCATACATCCGCCCCCCTCGTCGCGCCAGACTAAATGAGATTAATCGTTTTGTCATAGTGATTCGATTAACCTCGCACGGTGCTCGAATCTCCAACATATGTCGGCCGCAAATCACGATTTTCCCGGTAGGCTGGCTATCCTACGTGCACGTGGTTGGATCGTCAATCGCAAAGATTGCACTGCAGCAGTTCCCTCGCGAGTATACAGTTTTTTAACAGTTTTTTTTTTTATTCAATTTTTCGCGACTTTTTGCAAATGCAATCTATAAGTGCATAGTGTCGCGCGAAATGTTGGATTTTTTATACAGATTATGCATTTTAATCAAAATTAGGTGGTTCATTTGAACCCGTAGTTCAACGAAAGAGAATTCCCTTTCGTTTTCTCTCTGAAATTTCCGAGCTTCCTGAAATTACTAAATTTCTAAAAAGAAATCTGTTGAGAGAGTCAAGGAGACTTTCGTAACCCAGCTTTGAAATTTTTATATTTGTGATATATTACGAACGAGGATCCATATCAATGTAGAAACAAATAAAATTAAAGAAGAAACATAAATAAAAAACATAAAGAAAAATAAAGTTAAAGAAGAAACATTGAACGAACGTAAATTCGATTTTTACATTTTACGCGGCACGATCTGACATTCGAAATTTGATTCGTTAGTAATATTTCTTCTTCCAAGTACTTGGGAGCAAATTTTTACATTTAAAACAATCACGAGGAGGAAAACATTTTTATGAATGTCATTGTACTTTGCAATTTTTTTTTTTTTTTTTTTTAANTTTTTTAAGAGGAGACTATATTCGAACATATCTGCAACTTTCGTTCAAATCTTTCGTTAAGTAGCTCGAAAATAGTTATAATAAAAAGGAAGATTACCATTCATGTTACATATGTACATATCGATGCCTGAAATACCTAGAGTCTCTCTTCAAAAGTCACTTGTCAAATCATCTTTCGATCAGATGCGCCAATGAATCAACACGACAGTATATAGTATTCATCGACGAGAATAAAAAAAAAAGACATCCAACGAGTATGTGTCCTAAAAGAGATTGAAAGCAACCCTTATTTATATAGGGATTCTACAAGCTTCAAGTTAAAAGTCCTTTTTTCTTTCAACAACCAACACGGAGATCCGCAGCTCCGATCCAAATAATCCCGCGGATGGATCGTTCTTGGATAACGACAACGTTCGGGAATCGATATATCGGATCGACTAATTGGAACGTCGATCGGGACGCGTTGCTAAACGAAGTTTCGAACGGACAATTTCACCCGATGGGATTCGTATCGCCGTGGATCCGAGGATATATAGAAAAGAGGAAATCCTTCTAACGCGATATCGCATTGAAATATCGTCGCGCATTGACAAGCCGGAACACTTTTACCAATCGCCATCGATAAGTTAATCGAGTCGAACAAATATCGAGAAAAGCGTTTAATGGTTTTTTATCTCTGGCCGCCCCGCAGAGCCCGCGTATTGAATGCGTCCGGTTTTTTCAACCGGAGAAAGGTCGATCTGTCTTCCCCTGCCCCTGCGTGGCAGCCATTCATATGCGATATTAGAAGTGGAACTGGCCGGTTTTTATTGTACATATCGCCGCGCAGGAATTTCTACCGGAAATACTGAATACGCTGGAAATGAGAAATAGCCGGGATATTTTTTCACCGAGTTTTTCAAGAAATTTTCCATATCGCCGAAGACGGCGGCCGCGTTCCACGCCCACATTCAAAGTGGAAAGTCTTTGACATTTCTTCTTTCCGTAGGTAACGAAGAATGAAAAAATTCTAATTCCAAGAGAGTAAGAAGTAGTTTTTACAAATGCGTAGAAATTTTCCTGTCACAGAAAATAATAGTCGTATTTAACATATAAAGTGGAAGGTATTCAAAATTTCTTGTAGAAAGTAATACAGGCTGCGGACTTTTACGTGAAAGATTTTCAAAAATGTGATGAGAAAAGAAAAACCCAAATACTTTTGACAAATACGTATCATAGAAGATGGTAATCACATTCAATGTAAAATATAAAATATAAAATATAAAGTAGTGTTCGATATAAGATGAAAACCGTGGGAAAATTTCTTGTAGAATATAACTGCGGACTTTTATATAAAAGATGTACAAAAGTGCAATTTAAAGAGATTGAATCTCCGCGGGGAAGGTACATTTTGCGTAGAAATCCACAGTCTATTTAAATAAATATCGTTGTGTATCGACTCCGGCTGTAGAGGGAAGACGAAAAGGCTTTTGAAAGAATCTAATCTACCAGAATACGTATTTTCTGTGAATAATGGAGGAAGGACAGCAATCGTATCTAAAACACGTGCCATTGGGAGGGCCGGAGATACGAGATGAAAGCTTCAGATATACTTGGATTGGTTCTGATGGGTTCTTGCAATCAAAATACTCTTTATAAATCCTTCTAATCGTATTTCCATGTAACTCTTTGCTAACTGTTCACTTTTATATCAATTTTACACAATAAATTTCATTTTCAAATTTTATATCAATTTTATACAATAAATTTCATTTTCAAATTTTATATCAATTTTATACAATAAATTTCTTAATCGAAAATTATTGCTTCACAATTCTACAGATGTATCGATCTTATTAAGTATAATAAATGTCACCGACCAAAAATTATTGTTTCATGATTTTATAGATATGTCAATCTTGTTAAATATCTTTTATATAGCAAATGTCACCAACCAAAAATTATTGTTTCATGATTCTACAGATATGTCAATTGTACTAAATATCTTTTATATAGCAAATGTCACCAATCAAAAATTATTGTTTCATAAATCTATAGACGTGTCAATCTCAAGTACCTTTTATATAGTAAATCTCGACCGAAAAATTATTGTTTCGCAAATTCATGGATACGAACGAGAATGAAACTGGCGACGAGTTTAAAAAATGAAATGTACTAAAATGTTGACGATAAAGTTGCAAGGAGATTCAAATGCAAATAGGTAACTGAAACAGGCAAGTATGTAGAAAACGATACGGCAGTGCATACACTGCCTGCCTTGGTTATCTATTATCACAATGCAAGTACAATGCATTATATCGCTCGCGTTATATCGGGATATCGTGTTCTAAACGCGAAGCCACCAACGTTGCCAAGCAGATGCACCTGATCGCTTTCGCTGGTGGTAGCGATTTTCATTGAACTTCACGGCATGCGCGGGGCATAATTTCGGGAACGAATTGTTCTACGAGGACATACCTAGGGGACACGACATCTCAGGGCGTGTACCCGCACGGACGACGGGGACTTTATTGCGTACCTACATGGGTTCCCATAATTTCAGGGATTCATATAATGCCGAGCTACGTCATGCTCTACAGCCTGCGTCTCCCTCCGACGTTGAGACGTCGTGCACGGGATGCAGTGTACCCCATAAAGGGAATCCTCCCTCGGAATATATGCAAACGCGAGTACGTGTCTTCCTTTCCTTCCTCCCAGAGGTTTTGTTCCTCCGCCCCCGTCTTTTCTATTTTCGTAATCTCGGCGGTTCGCTGATGCTCTTCTTCTCTCCCGCGTTCCTTGCCACGTTCGCCCTTGTCTTCTTGCACGTTCTCTTTGCCTTCGTTCTGATTTTTATTTCACTCTTTAATTTCCCCATCTGACTTTTCTTTTCTGTAATTCTGTAATTCTCGTTCAGACTTTTATTCAATATTTAATATTCTTCGTCATTCGTTTCATCGTTTAATTTTCAACATCAATTGCTGCATTATCGACATATTGCACATCCAATGTGTTGGAAAATCTTTTTCTGCAGGCGTTTTTGAGAAGGATAAGATCCGTATGAAATTGACTTAATTATAACGGAGAGTTCTTTTCTATTGATCTGTTCAATTTTTACCATTGTGAAGATTTCAAACCAACTTTTGCAAATCCTCCTTCCCAATTTCGTTTCCTATAAATATCTTAATTTGTACGAGTGTTAGTTTGTACGAGTGAAACGCTTCTAAACCAAATTTGGACCAACAACGCAGAGTTGTCAAGCAACACTTTTATTTAAATATCACAGATCAATAAACTTAAATGAACTACAAAACACGACTTACTCCAACTTTCTTCCTCCTCGAGCATTTGCCTGAGAAAAATCAATCGCTCAATCAATCAAGATTTCACCAACTTTTCGACAGCATCCTAATTTTTGATTTTTCACTTTTCCGTAAATATTCTAATTTTTACCACTTTTAAACCAGACTTAAATCAGCTAATATAGGTCTCTGATATTTAAGGATTCAAGGAGTCAAGCAACTCTCTATCTTTAAATATCAGAGATCAATTCTCGATCATATTGCTGTGCGCAACTTATTTCGCAGAGCATTTATATTTTATCTTTAATTTTTTAAGTTCAATTTTTCCCTACCGATGTTGAAGTGTGGAACTAAATTTTGTTTATTATCGTGTTAGTAATAAATTAGAGTAACAATTATAGATGTGTTACGGCCTCAGAAAAATCAATCAATCAAGATTTTATCCAACATTCTATTTCCCAAATTTACTTTATTCTCTCAAGCAACATCAGAGATCAATAATTTCAATAAACTCCCGAGTTACACAAAACTGACTCCAACTTTTTACCAACTTTCTAACATTCGCTTCTCCAAGTTTAGTTCGTTTTTCCATAAACGTCCTAACTTTTACAAGCAAGGCACCAGGCTTAAATCAACACTCAGAGAGTCAAGCGACACTCCGTCTTCAAATATCAATATAAACTCAATAAACTCTCGAGCGTATTTCGCGCAGAACCTACTGCAACTTTCCTCCTCCTCCTCCTCCTCCTCCTCCTCCTTCTCCTCCTCCTTCTCCTTCTCCTTCTCCTCGAAGAGGAAGGCATTTGCCCCAGAAAAATCAATCAATCGGCTGTAGCCTCTTCGCGTCGTACCCTCGCCGAGACCTACCTCAATTTCTGACTCGTCGTGTCCCATCGCGACCGTGCATCCGGGGGAATTTACGATCGCGACGCGCGCTACCGTGTCGATGATGGCTCTCAAGAGGAACAACGGAAGGGGGAGGAAGGGGACCGCGCGGCGTACTGGGACTAATATTCGACAGCGGCTGTAGGCGAAATTTAATCATCGAGCGGAACGCCGGAGGCGGATTTGAATCTAGCCGCTGGTAGATTGGCCAGATCGGAGGTCGCCCCGCCGCTTTATTGCCCGCCGTTAATTTGCCACCGTGCTCCATCCGCTTTCAATCGTGTTCCTCCCCCACCATCACCACCAGCTCAGAGCAGATCCTTTAAACTCCGTGTTTTTCCCCCGTTTCCCACTGCATGCACGACTTTTCAAGAGTTACAAGGTGTACAAGTTTTGGAATAGCTATTTCATTGAATAAATAACAAAAGAAATTTTTATACACTCGCAGGTAAGTTTCAATGTGCTAATATTTGGCGTGTGTGAAACAGTTTTAGTTATATTTTTCGAAAGTAGCTCGTCAAAGAGATTTGACACTCGTGCGTGGACATATAGCTCATTGATACTTGGCACAACAATATCGTCGGTTCAATTACATCTTCGAAAATACGAATTTGCGTGAAAGTCCACGGTCTGACGATCACTTCAAAGTGCTAATATTTGGCGTGTGTGAAACAGTTTTAGTTATATTTTTCGAAAGTAGCTCGTCAAAGAGATTTGACACTCATGCCTCGACATATAGCTTATTGATACTTGGCACAACAATTTCGTCGGTTCAATTACATCTTCGAAAATACGAATTTGCGTGAAAGTCCACGGTCTGACGATCACGATGGAATGCTGTTGAAATTTTGTTTAAGAAACGAACGCGATCTACATCAACTGCTGAAAAGCTCGACTAACGTTTTACTTGAAACTCGACGCCCGGTGACATTTCGCAAGAAATTTCCAGCTGTTTTCAACGTTCCTCGACAAATCCACGACACGTTGAGAATGATCGAGCGAGGTTCGCGCGTCGATAAAGCTTGGAAATAAATTTGCAGGGGGGAAGATGGCCGATAATGGCCAAGAAGCATCGGAGCCGCTTCGGTGAACTACGACGAATCAACGTCGAACATGGGTCGCTTTTGAACGACTGCCACTCCCGTTTCTCCCGGGATGCTATCAGCAGTTTCGAGGCGAGTACATCATCCCCCTTCTGGGGCTGCAACTCCCGCGGGAGTCTTATCCCAACTTGCCTTCATAAAGGCCCGATCCAACCGATACACACCCCTCCGCCACGACCTATATATCGTGAAACGTTAGCACGAGTACATCATCCCCCTTCTGGGGCTGCAACTCCCGCGGGAGTCTTATCCCAACTTGCCTTCATAAAGGCCCGATCCAACCGATACACACCCCTCCGCCACGACCTATATATCGTGAAACGTTAGCCGAGTCTCCGAGCGTTCAGATAAGAATTTCAGGGATGCACTTAGGCAGAACTGGGTATCAATAGGAGGGCTCGATTGGTGGAATCGTCGCAGGAGACTCGTAAATTCTTGCTAATTTGCGACCGAGGA
>NIPQ01037012.1:0-11453 GCA_002806875.1 Lepidotrigona ventralis hoosana
TTTACAGAGACGAGTCGGCAATCGAAGTCGGATTGGCTATAAAGAAATTACACAGAAATTACAAAGGAACAAAAGTTGCTCGAAAGTAAACGATATTTTAACGGCAATGATCGCCGACCCGTTATTAAATCGGGATTTCAGTCCTCTCGTTCGCACGAAATACCGGTTCCCATGGTTATCACAGACAAAAACGTTCCTCGATACGTTCGTACCGCTCCGAAATTTATCGTTAACTGCTACACTTATTTATTATTAAATCGGGATTTCAGTCCTCTCGTTCGCACGAAATACCGGTTCCCATGGTTATCACAGACAAAAACGTTCCTCGATACGTTCGTACCGCTCCGAAATTTATCGTTAACTGCTACACTTATTTCTTTTGTAGAATTTTCTATTAAAGTAATTCGATCATTTTGAAAGAGGCACTAATCCGATATTCTGTAAACTGACAATGAGTGACGAGTAACGAGAAAAGTGACTTGAATCTATTCAATGTAGAAACTGACTTTGTTGTCATTTGGATTTGATTTGGAAAGGTAGTTTATTTGAATTTCGATACTTATATATATAATTTCATTTGTTTAAACCCATGGCAGACGGTTTATGTGGTGATTGAAGTTTATATATAAACTTGACCGATTCTTTTTATTATTTACTAAATATAGTTATGATGAAAATTTTCTTTATATAGTTACAGATTATAGATTACAAATACCTAAATTCATTTGTAACAATGGCTGGTTCGTAAAATACAAAAATTAGGTTAATACTACTTACATCGTCTCGACTCAGAGAAGTATTCGCGTTTTTTGGAAAAGCAGCGAAATTCAAATTTCAACATCAACTTTACGCACACACGGGTACATACGTACACACGTACGTACGATTAACTATCTTTAGCAAATAAAAATCGTGTTCGCGAAACTTTCAATTGCAATTCAAATATCGCAATTCATCTGTGATCCAAGTACAATCATCCTAGACCGTTCTATGCATGCTTTATAACCAAACAAACCGGAGGGGCAGGAACGCACAACCACCCTAACCACCGCAGGAACATCCGTCCGATATATACGAATTCACAAGCTCTGTCCCCTCCCCTCCCCTCGGAAAAAAACACCCGTCATCAACCACCGTGTGCTCCATATTCACGAATCGAAAGCGCGAATCAATCGACAACATCCTCTGGCGAAAGTCACTTCCATCCATTGACGATCGAATTGCTTGCTGTACGAATTGCCGAGGCGGGATCCCAGATTATTCAACGATATTACCATTTGACTGTCCCGGATAACGGTCGATTGATTTAGTGTCGGGACCAAAGCGATCGCGCAGCGAAGGGATGAAACGAGAGGATCGACACACCGGTGTGGCGGAGGAGAACGGCTGACAAAAAAAAAAAAAAAAAAAAAAAAAAAAAACGGAAAAAAAAGAAAAAGGAAAGAAAAAAACGAATGGAAAGAGGGGAAGGAAGAGAGAGAAGGTACGTATAGGGGACGCACGAGCGCGAGACAGGGAAAAGGTAGCTCGTGAAATCTGCATATCACGACCGCGAGCGTTCCCCGCGCGCGGATTAAAAAAGTACGGACGCGCACACGCACGCGTTTTTTTCCCTCTTTTCTTTTTTTTTTCTCTTTTTTCCTTCCGTACTCTCCTGTATTCCCCCCTCCCTCCCCTGTCGCCTTACTCGAGCGGCGTGCTTTTTGCGACCGTTATTATTTTCAATCTCTCCGGCTATCAAGGGCGCGCGTGTACACCGGCGATACACCCTCTTTCTCGCCGCACAAAAGGGGTTGCTTGCTCCTTGGTGTTGCGAGGGCCGACGAGAGAAGAACAGAGGCCCACCGGAGTTTCACGTGATCCTCGTCACGTTACACGTTACACGCGCGCTGGATATTCTTCTCCCCGTTCTGACCAACGTCGTCCCCAACCGCGCGTATGCACCGTTCCACCACCGTTTCGTCCGGCAGAGGCGAGGGTTGCCGCTGAAAAAAATTCTCTTTTCCCCGCGATTCTATCTGGCGACGACCGCGTGACGGGATTGTCGAAATGGCCTGGCCCCCATTGTTCTGTATCTCGTCTGAAACGAGACGGACGACGACGACGACGAACGCCGGCTGTGGAACACCGTTCTTCTTCTCTTCCTCTTTCATGCTTTTACATCTCTGCTCTCTCTCTCTCTCTCTCTTTCTCTCTGTTGCTCTTTCTGTTCTACTTACTCTAGCTCAACCGTGTCCCACCTCGACATGTGGCGAATGAAAGGAGCTGGGCAACCGACGTATACACGGGAGACGATTTTTCTTTCTTTCTTTCTTTCTTTTTTTTTTTTTTTTAAGCCGCCCCGCGCTTTGTTTTCGCGCTCGCGCGCCCTTTCAATATCGCATTGTAGTTTATTAAAAGTACGCGGTGGAAACGATGGCGTGACATAGCCAGTCGACAGTGAGAAAGCAACCGGCGTCGCACAATCGCCCACCGTTCCTACCGCGACGACGGTGAATTTTATGTCGAACAGATATTGTCGATTCCCGTCCCCCTGTCCCTTGCTTGACGAGGTTTTTACGAGAGTGAGCGAGCCGCCGCCGCTGCATTCACGACGATTGCATTAATTGCGAGGGCGTTTTCGATTTGGTTAGACAATACGATACGATACGTCGCATACAGAGCCTAACTGGATTGACAATGAAAAGTGATCGATAATTTCAAAATTTGTAAAAAAAGATCAATTACCAAAAAAATGGCATACACCGTTAAATTCGTCATTGAAAAACACTAATTTCGTCAGTTTACACGAAAACTGTATCTTCAGTAATTTCCGAGATATTTGACGAAATAGATTTGTCGGGGGCCTCAACTTTAAGAATAATTTGCACCCTCTTGACATGGACGAGAATATTTTTTCGAAAATTACATTTATGCCAAATTTCATCAAACTCAGTGGTTGACATTTCGGTGACATACGTTTTATTCTCATTATCAAGCTTCTACTTTGATAGTTTGCTTTTTTCGAAGATGACATTACGTCGTGCAACAGGTGGAAAAGTGACAACATTCTTTTATTGAAAATTGTTAAAGTGCGTATGCAAAGTCATTAAATTCTTTTTTCACAACTAGATCTATCGTGAAGATTATAGAGAAATCAAATGGAAAAATTAATAGAGTAGATCCATTTTGAATATTAAAGTCTACAAGCCTACTCTTAAAACCTCTGTTGTACGATTTTTGTTTCACCATTTTGTTGAATGTCAAGGTTAAATGACAAAAATTCAAGAAACATTTCGTCAATTCAATCTTAATATCTCAAAGTCAATAAAATGATAAAAAAAAAATCATTGGTTAAATTAATTGGTTAAAAGCGTGTTTTAAGCGATCCTTGTAAAGAGAAAATTTCAATCTTCCAGACTGTAAACTCAGTTACGAGAAAAAGTTTTTACTGTTTTGACACGCGTTTGAATTTTTACAATTTTCGCACACGATTGTCAGAGTAGAGGGTTCGCGCTTTAGAATAAGATCAAATAGATCATTGTACAATCTCCTTCTACGAACTATCGATAATTTTTCATTGCTCTGCTATTCACTATAAGTGAATTTAAATGGGCTTTGTCTTTTGACTTGACAGTCGAGACAAAAGTGTTGTAAAAATACAATACTACAAGTTTATGAGTTCATGAGTAGGATTATTAGATTCGTAAAATTCTTCAAGAATTTTTAAATAATCTGAATCTTAATACGCAATCTCGGTGTACAAATGTAACTTTCCTTATATTTGCTTAGATCGGTTGCAAGATTCCATTGAATCGTATCTGATAGATCGTTCGCTGTCGAGTTCGTATTCTTAACTTCCAACCTGACTACTGCCGTGTGTCGATCAATCGATCGATCGATCGAAGCAAGTAGACCCACAGTTCGAACAACATATGCTACTGAATATTTATGAGCCGCAACGTCTTCGTTATTTATGCAACAATTCAACGAAACTGTCCATCATCGAAAGGTCGATCATCGAGTGAAATCGTCTTGGTTCTTCAGTTCGATCGGTCTAAACGAAACGCGCGTGTGTATCCCGAAGGATTGCGTTAATGAACCTACGATGCACGATCATAAGCCTGCGAGTTGCAAAAGGCGGGAGGTTCGCGTGAGGCGATGCTCCTTTCGCCTCTCTGTTCGCATATCGGCGAATAAATAGTAAAGATCGGCGCGGGATCGCGAAAAGAGAATCGCGGAGTATTTCCAGGTAAAGCGGCGGTTTGGTTTCGTGCAGCGGCAAGAAAAAGTCGAGACGAGAGGGAAAAAGTGGCCGGTCGAGGCGTGAGAGATCCTTCGCGCGCGGGTACTTTGCCTTATTATCTTTCTGTGCACCTGCAAGCTGGCCGCAAATGCGGACCTTTTATCGATCATCGTTCTTAACCCTTTAGCTTCTAATGTTCCGTTTGTTGCAGCGCTCGTTTCAAAAGTGCGTGAAAAATCTGTTCATTTCGTTTAGGCCACACTTTTATAAATCGGAAAACCTCTAAACATGAAAACGAAACTACAAAGTTTGGGTATTATTAAAATATTATTTCAGGATTGTCGATAATTGTATCGAAATCTTGATCCAAGATTGACCACTTGCCAAAAAAAAAAAAAATATAAAAATATTTTATACGTACAAAGGAAAATAAAAAAAAAAAAAAATTAAGATATTATTCATACAATATGTGTAAATTTTCGAATAATCGATTGCTACATATCACTTTGTATTTTACAAAATCTAATGATTTGAATATTTAAGCCGTCAATGATGCCGTCAACGTATTATCTACGTTTCAGCCCAATAAACATGCGTAGTATCACATTTCATATTTGATTTCTTGCAATAAGTCATTTGGAATGTGCATCTCATTGTTCAAACTTCAAGTGCAAATATAAGTAAATGTTCTGAAATTGTTTCAGGAATATTCATCAACACGGTTGAAAATTACTTTGCTCGTGTTAATCACAAGTACATAGTCTCGTTCCAGATGTTTCGTCGAAATAGCTAGTAGAATTTTCCTGAATTAAGTGAGAGGGATAAAGAAGCATAGAGAAAGGGAGAGAACGTGCGGGTGCAAGGATAAATATCGTGAAAGATGCATGTGCGAGTCGGGTTCTAGTTAGCCTTGACTGACTCCTGAGAAAGTTGAAAGAACAGAAATGCGAGTAAGAATTAGATATGTTGGGTTGCACGTATCCGCGATACTTTATCCACTATTCCGTTGTATTATTTCGTCAAAGTATTTCCTTGATCTAGGTTGCAACGAGTCTAAATCTTCTAAATTCGCGATGCGAAAAGAAAATGAGCACGATGATCGTTTCTCGTTAATTTTAACGTGAAAATGCGAGACTGGCCGTAAATCGGAGGATCAACATGCTACGTGGATTATCACAGCTGGAGTCTAACATTTCAAAGGGGGAAATGAAACGTTTTTTTCCTCCACTGCATTGATGAATAAATAAACACGCGTAAAGAACGAGTAAAAATTCTTCTCCTATACAGTTCTCACGGCACCACCTGCAACATTTCGTGTGTTGCCTTCATTTTTCATTCTCTAAATCGGCAAAAAATAGACTGCCGATAAAGGAACTCTTTCTTCCGTCGACTCTTCCTTCTTTTTTATCTTTATCAATCCGTAAGGGGACTGTATCAGCGGTTGAAATCGCTTTTAACGTGGTCTCGTTACGAAGATAATATACACTCGTCGTGTAAGAAATCTGATAAACTGGCAATTCACCTTATTAAAATGAAACAGGAAAAAAGAATACAGTAGATTCTATTTTACTCCTTGGTTGGTACCAAGAGAAAGGCATAAATATTCTATTTTACTCTCACACGCGGTCTATTATTAACTTTAATATATCATAAACTGTCAACTATTAACCCTTAATTATCTCGAGCAAGTCTCGCTTTTTGCTCCAGTTGTTTCCTTAAAAATGTTTAAATTAAATTACTAAATTGTCTAGAATTATTTAGAATCATGCTCTGTAATAATAGCTCTGTTGCGAGACGTCTCTCAGTTACAATAGAATCCCCATAAATTTTCACTGCAGAGTAATAATTTCCTCGTTCAAATTCTTTTGTCTATTTTTCAAAATTCCGCTCAAGATGAAATCAGGCAAATTCAAAAATCAAAATAGGTTACACAAAGTGTCCAGTATAATTGCCTAAACTCCAAAATGTTCCAATTGTACTACTAGTACTACTTCATTTTCAAGCAATTTCGCCGAATTAAATTGACGCCTCGAGAAAAATACTTTCATAAATCGAGAACAACCTCAGCAGAACAAACAGACTGAAACACTGTATAGTTTGTAACAAAAGGATCCAAATCTAGAGAACTGGTTTTCTCGCACAAAAATGACCTTCTTCCCTATTAATTTAACATTGTACTACACAGGCTCGAAAGCAATTTTCACGCTTCCTTGCTGCTCGATGTTCACTGTCAAGTTTCTTATTTCGTCGAACCTTCTCTCGTTTCCCTGAACGCGAGCGTAGAAGAGGGAAGAGGTCGGGATCTCGGGTTCGAAAGCGGCGCTGCGCCGCAATTCCGTCAGTCGATCGCGCGCGAACTTAATTAGAATTTATGAAGAGAGCACACGCCGCGGCCGTACAAACACAGCGATATCATTTATGTAGAGGCGCGACATACCGCGGGGCGCAATTAATATAAATGATGGATTATTGCTCGGGCTCACTCGACAATGCCGGATGCGTGTCGCCTGGGAGACGACCGCGCGCGCATACACACATCTGTTTAGCCGGCCGTGCATGTACGTACGTACGTGGAATCTGTCTAAAAATTGCAAGCGACCTCGGCCGGACGTACTCGTTTAAATTATGTACGCTCGAGACTCGTCCAGTTTTTTTTTTAGACAGATCCCCTCCCCCCCTTTTTTTTCCTTTTTCGAAACAATCCACTCGCGCACGGTGCTCTCGCGAATGCGAATATCGATCGAAACAATCTCCAAAGAGATGGTGTTTGATGCTAAGACCGTGTTTAAACGATGGAAATGTCGTCAGATTTTGCTCGAACTTGAAATGTGATTTTCTGGCTGAAAGCATTCAACAAGATTGAATTCCTCTCTTGCGAGCAAGTAGTTTGTAATTTCGAAATGTAACGTTTGAGAGATCAAATCACACGTAATATTGGAAATTTCTTACTTGAGATTTCTCTTCGTTTTGATTCAGTTGTGACAATTAGTTACAATTGCAACGATTCAGTTAAAATTGAAATGATGGTCTTTTTTTTTTTAATTTTAACAGCTGCGAGACTTGATTCGAATTTTTCTAAGGAAAAATCAATACCTAGTAGCAGATTAATATTTTACGATGCGACGAGATGGTCCACGATCATTCTTCACGTCGTGTTACGTTATATTTTGCCACATGGTGCAGCATTATTTTCACTCGAAACGCGTGAATGCGAATTAGATAGACTTGAAAACATAGTCCGAGTCACTATTGAGATTAAGAACAAAGTAAGGCTATCATTTCTATCTATTACCTTACATCCTTGGCACCTTGCCGATAAACGTATCGTCAAAATTTCGCTATTATCGACATGCTGACATCGTCCTTTCGAAACCTTTATACGTTTCACTCATACTTAAAAACTTGTCATCTTCGTTTTCAAGATCCTGTAATTTTCGACTGGCGATCTATAATCAGAATCGAGCGACGGGTGACGAAGACGGTCTATCGATGCCACTAATCGTCGACAAAATGGCGTGTAGCCCGGGCTACACGGCCTGCCTTCCGCGTAAAAATTGCCAGGCCGAATCAAGGCACGAAAGTGCAGGCGCACTGGAAGTTTGCANCACGAAAGTGCAGGCGCACTGGAAGTTTGCAATTTAGTCATTACTGTTCCCGATGCCTTCAGTGTGATGTATAGCTTCCCTTCCACCTATGCAGGTTCTAACCGAGCCCCTCCTATCGCCTTATCAGCTTCTATATCGGCTTAATAAAGAGGACGTCGTTTAATATCGCTAATAAACCCGGGGCTCCGACGATCTCTTCGATTTGACACGCTCCAACAATGTACCTTCAGCTATCAATAAGCGACAGTTTGACAACGATATCTGCTGCTACAGATCTGCTGTAGAGAACATCAGCGAGCAATATCGTCACAGATCATTGAATTAATTAATAATCGTTGATCGTTCGGATTCGTTTCAGATACATTTGCCATCCTTTTTCGATTGATGTTGTATAACCGTGAAAAGGAATTCCAAAGATTCTCTCTCGATGTTTCTTTACACATAATTTTTCATAATTTTTTTTTTTTTTTTGGGACCTTGTAACATTACAGTATTATGTTTCATTTGCAATTTTTTCTCAGTTAATTTACATCAAGTTTTTTTTTGTAAATCCTATTAATTCTAATTTTTAGCGTAGCTACCAAAGGAATTTCCAAACATTGCCTCGTTATTTCTTTACTCGGATTACAATTTTTATACCTTTTTCGATGAATTTACATCGATGAAATTTTGTTTCCTTTCTTTCATAATTTCTTAATTCTAACTTAGATTAACGTAGCCATCAAAGCATATTTCTTTACTTGGATTTCATAATTCCTTTACTTATAATATTGCAGTACATTCTCAATTAATTTACACTATCAAATTTCGTTTTTTTTTCTATTAATTCTAACTTTTAACGTAGCCATGAAAATAATTGCCAGATATTATTTCTCTCTACTTCTATTCCATGATTTTAGTATTTCCATTATCATACATACGTGTCATTGTCTGGTCCTTAGCGAATTAAGATTCGCTCTTCCCCTGACAGTGATTGGATTCGCTATTGTGTAATTGTACGTTGGTTCACCCTTGTATCAACTATGGCAACATGCCTGGCCAACAAATGCCACCGACGACATTGGTAATTCATGCGACTGAACGATCGCGTAACCATGATTTTCGTGTTTCGCACACCGCGGACGATCCGATGTCTTTAAAATAAACGACATTGTTGAATTTAGGCCACTATAGTGGACGATTAAGGGAGAGTTTCAACCATTAATTGTATCATCACTTAAAGTCGAGATCTACATTGATAAGTATCCATGTTTCATGGGTAAGGAATGACAACGATGATTCAATGAATTTCTCTGTAATAAACGTGTCAACGATACTTTCGGCTTATTTAACGTGTTATCGATGCTTCCGGACAGATTATAACGGTTAATTGGATGCCTACTTGTTTCCCGTTCAGTGGACATTACGCTTGTTACACTGGACAGATCTGCAGATATATTTCTGAAATATTGATTACAATTTACGGAGAGTCGTTTAGTGGTCAGTACAAATATCGCAGAATAGCAGTTGTATTTTCGTTGTTACAAAACGATAGAAGATATAGAACTTTTTTTTAAATGTATTCTAGAATTTTTAAGCGTGGTTATTTCACATGCAAAGCAACAAAGCATAGTTCCTTCGAAGTGTAACGTAACATTCAAAAAAATATACCTGCACACATTCTACTCCGAAATATCAATCGTACAGATGCTGCATAATATGTAGCTATATATAGCTACGTCGAAACTGTAAAAGTCATGATTACTATTAACGTTTTTCATCGTTTTCCGACTCACAACATATTTCTCATGCTTGCAGAATCACATTGTACACATGGTGCGAGTGAGAAATGTACGATTCACTGCGAAGATGAAATATCACAAGTACCATCATCGTCTACAACGAACAGCATGCTTCGAGCCATCCTCAATGTTGCTTAAATACAATGTTCCTTGTTCTTGTAACACAAGACCGCATTAACTCGACACTTGAGTAACAGATGTTACGGATACTGGCCGCCGAGCTTCATAAAAGCAACGGTAGCACTCGCGATTAGTAGCAACTAAGTACACGCTACTCAATCGTATATTCGCGTAACTTCCAACGTTTGCTTTTACAATGTCGCCAATATTAAATTTAATAGTTAGATTTAAACGAAATTTAAGAACGATATGTTGCACGAACAAAATGAAATTTATCGATACAATGTACTTCAGTTTTATATTTATAGTTTTTTTTTTAAATAGAATAATTAATAGATATACAGTTTTTTTTTAAAGAAATAGAATAATTAATAGATATACAGAATATTGAAAGTGATAAAAAGAAAAGTGATACTAAAAAAAATGAGTCGAATATGAAGAGTACTTAAGGCTTTTTTCATTTAAGGCTTCGTTTTCGAAGAAAATCAAATTTGAAGATTTATCTAATTTGGATTAAGCTAATTCTGAACTGGCCAGGAAAGAACAATGAACAGGAAATTATTCTACTTCTAGAAACAAGTCAAAAGCGTGGAATACAATTTTTTCGCGAAACGCTTCGCTTTTGAGAAAACTCAATTCAAAACTCGGTTTCTTTAAAAAATGAAGCTTTAAATGGAAAAGATTTTGTTCTTTATTTTGATGTATTTTTTTTAAATGTAAAATTACTTTCTTTGTATCTCCAATAATAAATTGAATATATGAAATAATTAGACTATTAACATTAACTATAAAGAGTTCGAATTTAAGGGCTAGCTATTACGCTACTTATTTTACAAATAAAATTTGACTCGATGAAGCGTGTGCTCAAGTATTTATAAATTTTCCATACAAAGAGACACTTGGATGTTAGATCAGAGATAAACTTTTAACAACTTAATTACCAAAAAGATTGAGGCTAAGATTAATCTCAGTTATCAAAAGCAACTGTTGAGAATACATTGATGCAGAGTAACATCCGCGAACGTGAAAGAGGTGGTTTTCAAAGCTCGCTATCTGAACTATCAAACGCTTCCATGGGTGTAGATCCTCCTGATCGATTACCCAATTCACGACGTCTCTTTGACCACGGAGAGACAAACATACTTCCTTAATTAATTAACCCATTTGCAACCGCTTTACAACATCGAGCAACACTCGCAAACGTAATGAACGCGAATTGAATTCACTAGAATGATCGAACACTGAGTTCACCGGTAGATCAACAGAAAAATCATCGTACTGTAAGAGTCCCTACGTACCATTAAAAACAAGTTAATCCTTTACCTGAATTTTCGAACTGTTGGACATTGTTTCCTCATTTTATTGCATTTTCCGGAATAAAAACGTCCACTGCAGCACAAAGGTAAATTTCTTTCGTTTCTTGTCCTTGGATTTCTGGCAAAAAGTAAACTAACATCGCGTTTATATCTTAAGGAAAACAAAAAAAAAAAATCTTGAAAATCAATCTATCCGATAAAAGAGTCGACGTTCCTCTCTTCGAATTTTCAATTAGGAAAATCGTCGATTAAATGATGGCCACGAAAGAGTGAACGCAGATAAAATAAACGCGTGGAGATCGGCGCGGGCTAACTTGAGAATCGCTGCGACTGCGTTGGCGGCCGAGTCACAATGCTGAGAAAAATAAAGGGAAGGAGGAGGAGAGGAAGGTGGAAGAGGTTAGGA
>NIPQ01037022.1:0-11728 GCA_002806875.1 Lepidotrigona ventralis hoosana
AAGATTTCTCGACGTGTTTGGTTAAATAATTTTTCATTAGAGGTGTGCAAGTTTGTGTGCAAAAATTATCAAATAAAATTTAAATTCAGTCAGACGGAGCGAATGAAATTCGAAGGAGACTCGACAAATGGCGCGGGGAAGAATCGTTTTAGCGCGTTAAACGCGCTGAGGGATAACCGTTGGTTCTTATGTCGTTGGCGATGTGTTGCTCGATGGATCTGTGATGCATCGGGGTGCACTTACGCAAGGCCGGAAGCCGTAAATTCGATTACAAGACCGGCTGTGAATCGCGGCCGCAGTGTCACAAAGGTCGATTACGCGACAACGTTCCGCGGAGAGCTGCTGGTGGCCAGCTTTTATGGGAGTATGCTGTTGCGTGTCGTTCTGCCGGAGGAAGATTCGCTCGATGGTAACAGCCCCAGCAGCCGTCAAGGTGACTACTCTCTCCCCTTTATCTTCGTTCTTTCTTCGCTCCTTCGCCTTTATGCGTGAGACTATTCAACCACGTGTCAAACACTCGCGCCATTTCATCCTTCTCTCTATATCTTCTACATGGAAAAAGTATGCCTTCTCATCTTCTTTATCTCTTCGACTTCGTCTTCGACGAAACGCGCGTTACCTTTTTTTTTCCCTCGTCTTTATCTTTGTTGAATCTGGCCACGTGTTTTTCTCCCTTTTTTTTTCGTGATTCCGAGTGGTTTCCTGGTGTCACCGCGGGTCTTCTATTATCGTCACGGTAAAGACCTTGATAAAGTTCAAGGTCTGGGGGGGACTACGTAAATTTAGACCCGTGGACCGAATTCCATTTGCGAGAGCCTCGTCCCGAGCAACGCCTCGCAATCGCCTCCGGCCAACCGGAGTTCGCGGCAGTTTAAAGGGTTAGCTCGATATCCTATCTTACCGGCTCTTTTGAAATTACCGCTTTAACCACCAAACGATTCTCGTTTCGAATAGCCAGCAATGAATAAATAAAATTTAAATCACACCCTATCGTGGATTGACAAGTCAAATAACAAATTTCCCTAGAAAGTTTGAAAGACTGTCGTATTATTTTATTTCAATGGTTATACATTTATAATACAATTAGGTGTCTAATCCTGGTTTGTCATTTAATTTTAACATATCGTTATCTATAAATTTATATTATTAATACTTTTCAGACGGAGCCGAACGTGTATTTTTTTATGGTTTTTATTGGTTTTATGCGTATCTTTTATGTTAACCCTTTGCACTACGAACAATTTTTAACATAACCTATCAGCAACTCCGAGTCATTTTTAATCGGCTGCCAGCTACTCCAGACTATTTACAAGCCTCTGTGGAATATTGAAAATCTTGCTTTGTCATGAAAAAAAAACGTGAATACATTTTTAAAAATATGTTTTATCAATACACAATGTAATTAAAGAAATATATAAAAATACAATAAATAAAAAAATTACTTTTTGAATTTATTCATTTTATGGTAAAAAATGATAATAATTTTAATACAATTATTTATACAAACTAACTAACAGCAGAGTCTTCCAAGAAAAACTAAAGAATTTAAATTAAAAAAACAATGTTTCTTTTTGATGTTGCTGTTGCGGCGACAATGGAGTAGTAGCTTATCTTACAATATTGCCGCAGCAGCAACAACAGAGTGCAAAGGGTTAATAAAAATCAAGTGTATTTCGATAAAGTGTCCACTAAAGTATCCGATACCGGCTAAACGAATATCGTGGGCGTCGGTCCCACGGGACCGACACCAACTGAACGAATATTGGGGCGTCGGTCCGTGGGGACCGACACTGTTTCGAACGTGTTGAATTTCACCTTCGGTCAATTTGCAGATAACTTCGAATCGAAATCAGCCAGCTGCGTTTCTCCTTTCGTTTCGCGAAAGTAACTTTTCGTAGAAGTTGTAAAACAAAAAAATTGATCGTTGCAAAAACGAAAAAAGATCTACGCACGTGGGTGGGGAATTAGAACGAGAAGCTGGCTGCAAAAAACGGTGAGCGACGATCGGGTAAAACGTGTGCGACAAAGGTGTGCAGCGGCAGAGTAGGAGATTGTTAAGAAGGTCAGGTCGATAATAAGAACACGGATCATCGGAGGGACGTTATTTTTAACGGTTGCCCTCCGAAGCGTCCGTAGAAAACGCACCGGAAACGCGAAGAAACAAGAGCGGATAATTAACATTCTCGCGACGGGCCAAAACATTTTAGTTAAATATAATTTCCAAAAGTCTGTAGTAGCTCTGCTATTTGTACACGTGTGAATATAAGAAATATTACATCTCAGTATGATATATACTTATAGTTATCTGTTGTTCAAAGTTTTGAAAAATTGAACATTACGAATGCCTGTAGAAAAAATATTTCTTTCTTTTTTTTGATAAGATGAATTTATACATGTGCACAGAATTTACATAAAAATTTACAGCATTTTTTTTTTTTTTTACATATTTATTTTACATAACAATTTGCGTGGTATTTATTTATTAACAATTCGAAATATAAAACATATTAACAAGTCAAAACATAAGTAACGATTTAACACAAGTTTTAACAACAGCAGGCGCCAGTTTTGGAATGACGTTTCTCGTCGTGAAAGTGTTGACAGCAGCAACTGTTGGAGGACAAAAACGCGTGAAATTACGCTGATCGTGAGGTTTTTGTCACCGACGTAAACACTGCGACGCCGGAAACGTCGACGACGGAGGTCAACGTGCTCCTGGCCCGAGCGAATCGAGAAACATCGGTGGTTTTATTTTTTGACCGTGTTGGATCGGCCATATATTTACGTCGTTCGACCTTTCAGCTCGACCCTAAAGGGAACCTAACACCTCCGGCGGGCAAGCGTAAACAAACTGTCGACGCCTCCCAACACACGAAACCAACACTCCAACTCAGTGCCTGTTAACGTGTTACATCTATTATGTGCCGCGCCCTATTTCAACCCTTTGAACTCGATTTGTTTTCCCGATGTTTTTGCTCGTTCAGTTACATTTACTTCGAGGTGAATTATTTTAAAAAGTAAATTAACGGTGAAATTCAATGTTCCTTTATTTATTATTATTAATAATATCTCTCATTTATTATTATATAATTTACTTTTTATAATTTTTTTTTTATTTATTATTATTAATAATATCTCTCATTTATTATTATATAATTTACTTTTTATAATTTTTTTTTTAAAGTTCGATCATTTTTAAAACAATTTGCAAGGATGGATTGTTGTCTTCCTTTCGCCTTTAGTTTTTCTGTTTAAACGAACCGTGCACAATTATTGTGTTTCCCCTTGCGAATGAGGTGATCAAAAAAAAGGCGATTTTCCAAATTTAACGTCGACGGTCTGCTACTTTTTTTTTTCTTTTCTTGTTCCTTTTCTGTTCTTGAAATCTTCCACTAAGGAAACTACAGATTTGGGTTATTGATTTCACTATATTGTTATTACACGAAATTTTGTATGAAGCACATCCGATAATATTATGGAATATGTATATCTAAGCAAAAATGAAAGAAAAGTTTAATCGAAGGTGTAGCATAGAGTTTTATGGTAAATTTCGATTAGTTAATAGTACCTAATTTTGTTGCAAAAAGAAAAATGAAGAGATGTACATGTCAAGCACAGAGTACATAAGCTGCAGTGAAATGGCTGTTTTATTTCCTCCTTTTTTTTCTTCTTTCTTTCTTTTTGCAAAATCGACTTTAATTTTATTAGTCGAATTCGCTTCTATCGTATCACTTACTAAATTTAAACGAGCATAGTTTGCATAATTAAAAAGGACAAGAGAAATCAAATCTTGGAGAAACTGACAAGTCAGGAATTTTGTCTGCTGTCACGGAGTGATATTGAGTGAAGTTAGGTTAGGTTACGACACGTAATTTATGCATTTCTATTGTGGAAGATATTTTCTCGATTAGACTTGTGACCTTGGTTTTAGCTTTTCCATCAACTAATGGTGCATCTATTGACTTTACATCTTCAATTCGATTCAATAGTGTTTTCAATGGATTTCCCAATTTCTCATTTATCTTCTCATATGATAAGAAATTTCGAGCAACCGTTTACGTTCCTTCGTTTGTTCATTTCATCTCGTTCTTGCCTCTGAACATCTTAAAATTCCCGAAATTTACGAATATTTCAGTCGTGGCGAAAATTTCAACTTGAACAGGCGGCGAGATTACTTTTTGCTTTTGAACGCGAAATTGGAAACTTGCTCGTCGTGCACGGCCAACAACGTGGTTAAAATGGTCGAGAGTGTCGAGGCGCTCGGTTGATCTCGTCGACGATCGACGTCAACCGACGTCAGCCTGACCTATCGGAACACGATAACGGACGCGCACTATCGATTCTAGCTCGATGTCCAACAACGTCGACAAAATTGAATTCGCCTCGACGGCGCTTCGATTATCATCCAAGTAAATGGAACTTCCCTTTGTGTCGAGCCTTCTCTCGCAAAAAAAAAAAGAAAAAAAAAAAAGCAAACGGCAGCGAGAGAGTTTTTAGCTCTCTTTGGATCGACAGGAGAAAGAAGCCACGAACCGCGTGTATATAATATAACAACAAACAACGCCGCGTCGAATCGATTTTCTCCGCACTTGAGAGAGAGAAAGAGAGTGAGTGAGAAGGGTAGGCAGAGAGGGGGAGACAAAGCGACGCGAGTTCGTAGGTTCAGGTTCAAGGTCACGGGAGCAGGAAGCGAGATATGTGTGCGTGTGTTGACGCACGCTCGTGTGCAGCCTCGAAAGAGAGAGAGAGCGAGATAGAGAGTGAGTGGTGGACGAGAGGAGAAAGCCCCGGCCCGGTCGATGCTGGGAAAAGACCTCTTTCCTTCCACTTTTCCGGCCACGGTGCAGCGCCATCTCTGGCTCTCCGCCAGCCACCCCTCTTTTACCAGTCTCTCTCAGCCATAATTCACAACGTTTTTTTCTTTCCTCTTTTTTTTTTTTTTTATTAGAGAGCCGAACGTGTATTTTTGTATGCTCTGCAAATAACATTTTTGTATCATTATATTTTACATTATATTATATTATATTTTACATTATTTATATTATTTTATATTTTATATTTTTATATCATGTTATAGTATTTTTTATGTTATTAGTATTAAATCAAGTGTGTTTATTAGACTATCAGACTATATCGGCTAAACGAATAATATTGTGGGTGTCGGTCCCCCGGGACCGACATAAACGGAACGAATAGTAGAGCGTCGGTCCGTGGGGACTGACGCCGTGTTTCGACGTGTTAATCACCCATTTAAACGACCGGCGAGAGAGAGAGAGCATTCGTGCTCAATTCTTCCGTTTTGATACGGCTTCTCGTGGCTTTTCGTAGTGTCTGACAGCGTAGCGTATTAACGAGCTGAACGTTCCGTGTTTTGCAGAGTTTGATTTCAAATTCTGCGTTAATTCTCGTTAAAAAAAAAGGAAAAAAAAAACGAAAAAGTCTGATTTCGTTTTTCTAATTGTCGGAGAGTTATTTCGTGCACTGACGAGACATGGCCCATTACAGTAGAGATAGATATATACAGGGTGGTTCATTTAAATGGGGCTAAATCTCTTCGAATTCAAAAAATATTTTTCATTTAACACGAAAGGCCAATAACTGAGAAGAATACTTTTTCTCAAAGAGTTTTCAATGTCGTCGAAGTTTTTTGCGTATGAAACTATATATTCTTTTTTATTATACCGTTTAGCTGGTAAAATAATATGTTTAGATTTGTGAAGAACATAACCTTGAAAATTTAAGTTTCACGTATAAATTTTATCCCTATCATGATCACACGAGCTTGGCCAAGATAGAGATAAATTTATGTGTTAAAATTTAAATTTTCAACATGTTCTTTGCACATGTTTGAACGCATTTTTTTTACCACCTACACGATGTAATAAAAATATATATATATGATTGTATGGATGACCTTAACTCCGAAAGAAACGACCTTGGAAAAAAAATGTTCTTATCAGTTATTGGAGTAAGTTATCTTTCGATCCTATTCGCGTTAGGAAAAAAATATTCTTTTGCAGCGTCACAATTAGAAAAAGTATTTAAGTAGCCTGAATTAACACTGTCGAGTGCTAAAGGATAAAATTTCCATCAGAGACGCTAAAGTAAAAGAAACAGAAAATCTGTATGATACAATAGGATTCACAAGCTTTTATTTATGTATTTTACGAAGAATCTCAAAATACGCGGTACTTCTTATAGTATAGTTTATTACTATAATTACCTTTATATTATAAACTATACTATACTATAGTACTTAACAAAAATATTCACTTGATCATTTTGACCATTTCCAGTCTTATGGACCACCCTGTATATAAAGTGCGAGTACGTTTAACCCTTTAAATTATTAAATATTACGGTCTCGGATTTATGCTGCTCGGATACGAATTATTCAGCGGCTGTCGCTCAAAGTCGTTGCTCGATCCTCCAAAAAAAAAAAACAAAAAAAAAAAACGTGTTTTGCACCAGCAAATCGATTCGTTCCGGAAATAGCGGTAACCTTTTGGGCGGATCGCCTTTGACGGATTCCTTGATTGCGGCCATACCTCGCGTCCTGATGTCTGTCGGCTTAATAAATTTATTAAGCCGCAGCTGTGCGGCCGATGCGTTCGATTAATAATGCAGTCGGTGACTTTGATTGGACGTTCGCGGAAACCAGCGACGTATTCGCCGGTGGTTGACGTTCAACCTCACCCCCCAAATCGCGATTGTGTATCTTTCCATAATTTACAGTGAAAACCATCCTACAACGTGGCACTCTCCTACAAGACGGTTTCTACGTAATGCAACTTCATCAGTTTAATTTTTCTATTACACTTTTATAGATAGCATGGATAAAGAATGAATTTAAGGATTGAAAACTTGGATTTAAATAACAGACTAGATTTGGGTAAAGAATTAGAATTTTATTTTGTTGAGAATGATCCTTTAGCTTAATTAGCTTAGGCAATCTTCTTGTAACATGCATTTTTCTATTATACTTTTATGGAATATGGATTGAAATATGAAAATGAAGAATGAAAGGGTTGAAAACTTGGATTTAAATAACAGGCTAGATTTGGATAAAGAGTTAGAATTTTATTTCATTGAAAATGATCCTTTAGCTTAATTAGCTTAGGCAATCTTCTTGTTGCATGCATTTTTCTATTATACTTTTATGGAATATGGATTGAAATATGGAAATGAAGAATGAAAGGGTTGAAAACTTGGATTTAAGTGATGTGAAGAGCAGGCTAGATTTGGATAAAGAGTTAGAATTTTATTTCATTGAGGATGATTCTTTATTAGCTTAAGCAGTTTTCTAATAGCATGAAAATAAATATGAAATATAGAATAAATTTGAGAATTGAAAATTTGGATTTAAATGATGCGAAGGACGAGCTAGACTTTGGATAAAGTGTTAGAAGTATATATTTCGTTAAAAATGATCCTTCAAAGACGCATGTAAAATTTAAAAGAGAATTACAAAATTGCTTAGCCTTTTTGCAGATTTTGGCAGAATTACAAAATGAAGCTAAGCGTTTGAAAATGGAAGATGAAGATTTGTAAAGTGAAGACATAAAAAGAGAAAGAAAAAGAGTTAGGCTATCAATATTCGACAGTGATGATGAATGTTAACAGACTGATTTCAAGCTGAATATCTTTCCTCGTTTTCGTTGGAAAATAATTTTTATTAATTTACATTTCACTTTGTTTCATAATCTTCTTACACGAACTCTTAAATTCAATAAAAATAATTTGATATATGCATAATATATATTCGTCGCCTTTTGTATTTGTAAAATTTTTGTTTCATCGTGTAACATGGTGGGATTAGGGAAATTTAATAATTTATTTATACATATATTATAATTACAAATAAATTAACTAATATGAGTAAACTCAATAACTATTTCAATGGTCCTAACCACTAACAGATCACAACATTGGGATTAGGAAAATCAAATAATTTATTTATACATATATTATAATTACAAATAAATTAGCTATGAATAAACTCAATAACTATTACAATTGTCCTAACATCAACAGATCACAACAGGATTGGGAAGATTTAATAATTCATTTATACATGCATTATAATTACAAATGAATTAACTATAAAATTACATATAATGTTTATTCATACTATTAATAATATAAATATAATTAATAATTTAAATATCTAATTTTATTAAATATAATTAATAATATGAATAATTCTTAAATTATTAAATATTTATATTATAATATATTACATACTTCTGAGTTTCATTTAAACAAAGAAATTAAATTGGGTTCGCATAAAAATAACTTGCTTCGCAATGAGGGATTTTTTTCCTTCGCAATGAGATACTATTATACGCCTAAAGTAATAATTGGACCATTTATTTTGACAAAATATTTCGCGACATATTTAGCATATATATAAATTCCATTTATTATATTAAATGAAATATCATCACACATTACTTTTAAAACTTTCATGGCGTAAAAGTGTGATTTGTACCAATTTCGAGTTTCTTTTAATTAATCGGATTTTAGGAGAGGGGTTGAATGTATTTCACTGTTCGGGTCGTCCGTTTTCGAATTGAACCGCCGTTCGAGGCGCTCGAATCGAAACGCAGAGGCAGATCGAGCCAACATCCCCTGTGCTGATCGATAAGTCTTCCCACCTAGGTCTCGACCAAGGTGGGAAGACTTATTGCGCTGGTCCGGTTCGCTTGTCTGCTACCAGCTGCATCTCCAGCTGACAATCTCTCTCTCTCGCTCGCTCGCAGTTTTTTCTCTTTTTCTGACTGGTTGATTCCCCCTCTACCCTCTCGGGGTTTCCTCCTTCTTCCCATCTACTTCCGTCATCGTCCCGTGAAAGAGAGCAGCTTCAGAGGGTAGATTTCACGGTCGACCGACACTTGTTGCGTCGACCAATGGCCAACTATTTTTCGACACGTTGGCTCGAAGAGTTCGCGTCCCCGGGGAACGTTCCACGGACCTAGTTTCCGGATGAACCCAGTCATATCCGGGTGAAACCGTGGATGTTCGGAGAAAAAGAAAGAAAAAGAAAAAAAGAAAATTCAAACTCTCATCTTCTATCCTCGACCAACAGTTTTTGTACTCTGTGCTTCTCAGTTTGAGAGGAGAAAGTCAAAGGAAGCTGGAACAAATCTGGATGGAAATCTGGAATTAAAAATCCTTTTAAGAAGGAAGGCAATTGCTTGTTCTCGACACGGCCACGAGTTGTGATCTTATAAGGAAAATACAAAAATAGAAAAATTCACCCACCAGTATCTCTTCAGCAAAGAGGATTCCCCAATTTGTGATTTGTGGAAAATTCAATTGACAGTGGAACACGTTATTATCTAGTGAAAATACATGTCACATAAGTATCTCCCTGAAGGACAATCTAGGAGATAAAGAATCAATTCTAACACATCTTCTGAAACAATCTATATAATAAGATCAATATAATAGATTTAATATAATAAATTAACAACCTATATAATATTTAGTTTCAAGCCACTAATAGCCTATGCAACCGGTTTTATATAATGCTACTATAAATAATGAGTAATGAACTGAAAAAGGAGTCTTCTGAAAACAGTCTTATATAATAAATTGCAATATTTAGTTTCAAGTCATTAATAATTTTTCATAAGAAGAACATAAATTCCTCTCACAGGGACAACTTAAAGGAAATAAAGAATCAATCCTAGAACTAACACATCTTCTGAAACAATTTACATAATAAGATCAATATAATAGATTTAATATAATAAATTAACAACCTATATAATATTTAGTTTCAAGCCACTAATAGCCTATGCAACCGGTTTTATATAATGCTACTATAAATAATGAGTAATGAACTGAAAAAGGAGTCTTCTGAAAACAGTCTTATATAATAAATTGCAATATTTAGTTTCAAGTCATTAATAATTTTTCATAAGAAGAACATAAATTCCTCTCACAGGGACAACTTAAAGGAAATAAAGAATCAATCCTAGAACTAACACATCTTCTGAAACAATTTACATAATAAGATCAATATAATAGATTTAATATAATAAATTAACAACCTATATAATATTTAGTTTCAAGCCACTAATAGCCTATGCAACCGGTTTTATATAATGCTACTATAAATAATGAGTAATGAACTGAAAAAGGAGTCTTCTGAAAACAGTCTTATATAATAAATTGCAATATTTAGTTTCAAGTAAATAATAATCCTTCATAAGGAGAACATAAATTCGTCTCAGAGGGACAGCTTAAAGGAAATAAAGAATCAATCCTAGAACTAATACAGTCTAACCTATATATGTAATAAATTATAATTTATTACAATTATAATAAATTGTAATTTAGTTTGCAAGTCGTCAATAATCTACCCAAGCGGTTTTATATAATGCGGTACTTTGGATAATGAAACTGAAGAAGAAGAGTCTTCTGAAACAGTCTTAACCTATAAAATAAATTGCAATATTTAGTACGAAGTCGTTAATAACCCACGCAAAGCGATTGATTCGACTTCAAATAATGAAAATAATATCTGTCGACGTAACATTCCTACATAATCTGTATTAATAAATCCTAATATTTAGTTTCATGCCGTTGATAACCCACAGTAAGCGATCGATGCGATTTTAACGCTACAATTATCGACAATTAAAACGAAGCTATTTCTATCAGAAAATATTCTATTGTTACGTATATATTTTTTAAAGACCAGTCAATTCAAATCTCTCATTGTTACGTATATATTTTTTAAAAACCAGTCAATTCAAATCTCTCATTGTTACGTATATATTTTGTAAAGACCAGTCAATTCAAATCTCTCATGAGTAAAATCATGTGGCGCCAGCTAGAAGACACACTAGTAGGCTCTCGTAGTTTCTTCAAAGGGGACCAAATGGGGGACCAAATGGGGGGACCCAATGGACATGGGAGATCGCGAGATCGGGAAGATCGATGCAATTGAGCTACCGGTTACAGTCCCGGTCCAGCGCCCGAGGGAAAACAGGGAGCGCGAGGGAGAGAGAGAGAGAGTGAGAGAGAGGAGGGGGTAACCTTCGGGAGGATCGGTCCGGTCGCAACAACGGGGTAGCGTATGGGGTTGGTATCGACCGGCGGAGGTACCCACCCCTAACAGCGCGGCCATCCCCTCCATCGAGCATCTGCGGCTCTCTGTCTGGCGGCCGGTGCCTGCGCTCTCTCCTCCGCTCTCTCCGTCAGTTTGGATTCTCCAGCTGCGAGCACGAGCCGAGCTGAAACGAGTCGAGCGAGCTAGCGGCTGAACGCAGAAGTGTCACTTCGGCCCGGGATGCCATGCCCGAGGCCGCCGCTAATTCCTCCGGAAAGTCGTTCCTTCAACGGGCGTCGGGCAAGGTTCTCCGCTGGTTACGCCGCTCCCTGCGGACCAGCCACCAGGTGATAATAATCTCCTCTGCCACGCGGTCGGTGATAGATAGATCTGGCTCTCTAGAAATCTATATTTCCCGCCTGAATCCCCAGTGAGAATCGTCTTCAGTGAATTGGTCGGGATCCAGAGACTCTGTGAATTTGTGTCTTATCTTCCCACTCTCTCTCTCTCTTTCTCGAATTTTCTCCATTGCATACGCACGATTCTCGAGTTCCTTCACTCTGCGCTGGATTTGAAGTCCGATTTTGGAATTCCGATCCGGTTAGGATCTGACGTTCACAGTGTGTATGTGTGTGTGTGTGTGTGTGTGTGTGTGTGTGGCGTAAT
>NIPQ01037028.1:0-11444 GCA_002806875.1 Lepidotrigona ventralis hoosana
TGTCTCCTGGAGGGACGCGCCGAAATCATCGAGTCAATCAACGCGCTGTCCTCGTCGGAGAAAGTATCGCAAAAAGAGTTCGTAGTCGCGAACCAACAAGATAAGAAACGCGCTTGGATCACGAAGGAATTTCGTGGCCAATTACGGCGCGATAGGGTCATTTGCGTCGGTGTAACTTTTTCAGTTGCGCAATTTATCTGGTAAAAAATTCGTCAAATTTGCAAAAATTCTTGGATCGAGCCACGCAAGGATTGTTTCGCTCGAAGTGTTGTTAGTGTCGTAAGTTGAAATATATTATTTTTCGCGGAAGCTTGTGGCCTTCGGTTTCGAAGTCGTGAATTTTGCCAGAACACTGCGAGACTCGAGCGACTGTGGAAGTATAGCCGCCGCGTATCCGCCTTAGAAAGGCGGCGAGATTCACGAGGGAAAATGGCAAAGCTATTAGTCGGCTTTCGGATTCGGATCGTGTTCGTTAGCCGGCCGATTCGATCGTTTGTATCATCGTAGATACCCGGGTTTGCACCCATTTACTTGTATCGCGTGTTTCCTTGAGCCGGCCTTTTACGTAATACTCCCACGCGGCGAACTGGCGCGGCACGGCGAATGGAAAACGAGTTTCGAGCGGAGAATTAGCCGCGACGCGACGGAGATGTGCCCGCTGCTCGTGTGTATCGCTGCTCATGTGTATCAGTCTGATGATTCATAGATTTCGAGCCTGACGTCCCACATATCCGCATCCACCACGTGCGGATGTAAAAAATTGCACGCGGTGGAAACCGTGTGGCAATCGTTTCGCGCGCCCCTTCCCGCGTCTGCCTTTGCAATCAAAGTTCATTTTCGTACGAAACACGAGTATTCGCGTTCTACGCAACGGATTAATGCCAAACACAATTCTTGGAACACGAGTTCCTACGATGTCGCGTAACAGCCCGTAACTCCAGCTCGTTTACGGACGTTTAATTGACCGTGTACGTGGCCATTGTTGATTTCGTTTCTCGTTATTAGCAGCCGTTTCTTGGGCTCTTGATTTCACGATAATCGTACGTCAAACGTACTCTTCAAAGAAGATTTTTATTTTTCATGATTCAGACGGATTTTATAATTGACCAAAATTTAGGCAACCGTCCCAACTTGAAAGTATGTCCAAACGCGAACAAATCAGGTATCGAGCATTTTTTCCTTAGGATACCAATAATTCCTAATTCCTAAAAAAAAAAGAAACAGAAGAAAAATACACGTCCGTTTGGAAAGAAAAAAATAACTGTTCATTCAATTTGAAGAAGAAGAAAAAAAAAAAGACTCAAGTGGAAGCGTTAATTCCTTTGTGATTCATCCACCGCTGTATCCTGATCCTGCGCCTCTCAAGGAACGAGATACCGATCTGCCCGGCGATCGTCAAGATCGTCAAGCATTGGCCCGGTTTTCGAATCCGCGAATGCTGTTACGTGCCTAGCTACGAAGACGACGTCGAAGCCGACCCCGAACGCGGAGGATCCTGAGACAATGGGCGGCCGATTGCGCAAGATCTCCTTCCGCTGTCGGGGCACCAGTGTGTTCTCCGTGCACGAGGCAAGCACGGATAATGTTGCAATCCTGGCAAAGGCAGGATGTCGACGAGGCTGCCTGGTGCACGGTTCTGTGCCCATGCCGATCCTGATTCCGTTTGGACATCCTTTTGGTCTCCTTCGTTCCTTCCTCCACCTGTCGTGGAGTTGCGTCGTTCTCTGTAAACTTCTATTCAAATCCTTGGCGACGTGTACATATATAGGTATAGATCGTACAACCCACGTAGATAACTAATCAGCAAGCTGCGCGATCAGAAGTGAATTTCGTAACTCGGTTTCTGGGTTGTTCCCTCGGAAGAGAGTTCTTTCCAGTGATTGTTTCTTTTTTGATTAATACGTAGAATTCCACTCGAATGTTAACGCCGTGTATGTGAAGTAAGGATGATGTCGGACATTGAATGGCAAATTCAGTAGACTCTTGGTCGCGCTTCTTCAATTTCTATGCCGCGAAGCGACACGAGGTGTAGGATTCAGGTCGTTCATCCCTCGCGGTGTTGCAACCAGTACCTCACATTTCTCGCCGTTTAAATGGCGTTAAAATCAAGCCCATCACGATTCCCTTCCATCGAGCAGATACACTTGAAATGTGAAATCATCCGCGATCCGGTAACAAATCATTTGCCAAACGCGTTACCACATGAATCGTGTATGTGGATCCAGTTCAGTCGTGACCGCGACACGTGTGCAAAGTCCCGGTTTTCCAAGCAAATTCGTAAATCCAGCGGAATCCGAAGAAACTGGCTGGCTGGTTGAATATTCGATGAGAGGGGTGTATGTTGTTCTCCGTCCTAGATACGGTTATAGTCACGGCATTGTGCGCGCGTTCCTCTTACCTGGACCAACAATCGCGCGTCTCCGTCGCCTGGCTACCGGAAGCAAGACGGCAGAGACGCGAGGGGAGGGACGGCGATAAAGAGGCTGCGTTTCCGGCGACGGAATCGACAAGGACGAGCCGGGACCTCGCGCCAGATGCATCCTCCGCTGCACAAGCTAGCGGTTTCTTTTACTTGCCGCGACCGGCCGCTGGAAAACGGAACTTCGCGGCACGATGAACACGAGAGTGTACACTCGTGCGACCTGTCGTGACGATGCGCCGCTAACAATACGGATAATGCGGATTTTCGTAACGCAGCGGGAAAACGGGGTCGCGAAAGATAGATCGACTGACGAATACCAGCAGATTTCTTCCTTCCATAAGCGTTCGCAATCGTTCACCGATTGCGGAAATACTCGTGAAAGAGACTGGCCGATAAGGAATTGCGACGCCGCACCACGCACCACGCAGAAAAAGTCTTTCGGATTCAAAGATTGATCTTTCCTTAAGATTTCAATAAACGTGACTCTTCGAGTCTCCGTTGTTCGCCAGAAGCAACCTCCGGTGCTTCGTTCAAAACGTCAGGAAACAACAGTCGTAAATGCGAACGACATTCCCTCGTTTCTTTGCTCGGCCAAGGTGACCGAACTTCGAACTTTCTTCTAGCCGATCGTTCGGATGGTTAGGTTAGGTGGCGCTTTTGACGGACCTGCTACGACCGGTGCACTCGTTCGGAGAGTGGTTTCAGGTTTTTCGTATTCATGTATGCGGCCACGCCCCGGTAGTGCAGCACCGGGGTCTGCTTTTTGCCCCAGTGTCTGATCTACTTCATTAGCGTGGACCGGCCGAGCATATACGCTTAGCCAAGACTTTACATATCACATGAGCTAGACAGAACCACCACGCCACGTCTCGCTCCGTTCAGACAATATTTCGTTCGTTGAAACATCTACCTGCACGAGAGATAATGAGTTGCCATTGGATTAGTAAAATGAATCGAATCATCCACCTACGTTTGACTTTCGGAGATTCTGTCTCCAGAGGCTTTTGTCTCTAGACGAAATTATGGTTGTTTCTCGTTTCGAAGGATCGCCCTCATCACGGATCAAACGATATCTTTTGAATACTTTGTCGTTCCCTTATCGTTTGTTTCTAACAAATTTTCAAACGGGATCTCAAAACTGGTTGCTTGGTCAATCGCAGTTGAAGGCGACAAACGTTCAATCGAAGGTGCGAGTAAATTTTTCTCTCAAGCGAAGAAGAAGCGTAAAGAGACACAGCGTCGCGAAACGATACGTAAATCAAGTTACGAGAGAGAGGTTTACGAGAGGTCGTAGCAACGCTGGCAAATTAGAGGCATCGAGATCCAGGGTCGAGCAGCGTAACCGCGTTTCACCGCAATTAAACCGCGCCGGAGCACCTGCCGCTCCGTGTCCCGTTTGCGTAAATGTAACAAAAAGATCCGTTCGTTTGAAGCGCGGCCAGTTCGTCGCAGGTTCTTCTTTCACGGTTCTTCTGCGAGACTTTCCAAGGAATCCTGACTTTGTAGAACGTTGATTGTCCGTGCGTTATTCGACGGAGCTCCGTCGCGCAAGAAACAGACACGGGCATCTATTTCTACGTGGCCCAGGCAGCGTACCTCTACGTCCGCCATTTGTCAGCCTCTGCCTGCAAAATACGCGCTTTACACGGCTGAATCAAATTCATATATTATACACTTACAATTTCTTTTTGAAAGATATGCAAGAGTATATACGGACTAGTTTGACTAGATTAACGTATCTATGCGTCATAAAGTTTTTCTGCTGCGGAAAAAGAGGCGTGTAGGAATTCCGCTTCCAAATTGTTCGATTAACTTTTTCATGCGTTCCATGACACGTCGTAATTCGTGGAGCAGACGGGCGAGTTATGAGTTGGTATGTTTCGCACGTGCCGGTCGTGATGGAGGATGAAGGGAGCAGAGAAGAGGACTCGGTCCAGCGAATTATTCGTTTCCTCTCGAGCGCGGAAGAGCGAAGAAGGGAGAAGGAAGACATGAAGAGGAGAGAGAGAGAGAGAGAAAGAGAGAGAGAGAGTTTCGAGATAGGGACACGGAATGCCGAGCATGCCTTCGTGTCGACCCGGAGATTAATGGTGCTTTAATAACGTTAATTGAAGCCCTTAGAAGAATCGATACGGCGCCGATCGGACCGGTATCGTTTCGAGATACCGATCGATCTTATGATAAATAGTCAGCGGCACTGCGGGCGACCGCTCCGACGCCTTCGCCCTCGAGTGAGCACCGATCGGGAACCCTTTGCCCTTCCATTTCAACTCTTTCTTTTATTCCGTTGCCCCGGAGTCAGCTCTCGCTCTCTCATCCCCCTAAGTATCACGAGCGTCCACTCCTACAAAAAGGCAGGTCGCGCGAAGAGTGCTCTCTTTGTATCCCTCTCTGTTTCTCTTCTTATTTCCTTTATCGCGAATCAACCGTTCATTGAAGATGTTTGCGTTCCTTGTGCGGTATTCTTTCTTTCTTTTTCTTTTCTTTTTTTTTCAATTCTTCGCTTCGTTGGCGTGTACGACTCTCGAGAAAAAAAAAAAGAAAAAGAAAAAAAGGTGATCGGAAATCGGAAAGAAGATACGACGCCTCTGTATATCTCGCGTGAGAATCAAAGACGAAAAAGAACGAAAAGGAACGGAGGTGATGCCGCTCGGTTCGGCGCTCGACATTTGCGTGACAGACCGAAAAGTGGATTGCATAAATCATCGCGTTGGCTCGTTGCAGAGGAAAGTGGAGAATCGCCGTGGCAGCGGCGCGCGATCCTCTCTAGCGGGCAGGATGGGTGCATTTAACCGAGATACGAAACACCGCAGGCAGCCAGAGTCACGGAACGAAACGAATAGAAGCGAACGTAAGCGCGTAATCCTTTCTATCTTGATAAAGGGGCCGAGGCAAGGGGCTGGCGAGGAGGCAGCGCGATTTGGATTGGCAAAGTGTCAGCCCGCGACCATGACCTGCCGGCAATAAAGCAGTCAACAATAGACAATGACGATCCCATGCTCCACATACGCAAACCGCGGCAGGCACGCGCGTGCATAGTCGGCGTGTAACACGCGAAAGGCGAACGAGCGAAGATGATTGCTCTGCGTGCACGCGCTGTGCGTGCGCTTCGTTCTCTTAGGCTGATTCCACACACGGATCATTGTAACAGGGGAGTATTAAGATTTAGGTTCCTAGTCTTCGTAATCATCGCTGCTACCTATATAACAGCATGGTACTCAAGTGTAAAACTGGTTGTCAGCCATAATTAATAACCAATTTTCTTTCAACAAGGGCGGGAATCTTTAATTTCCAAAGGGTCGCTCTGGTCCGTCAATCGTCATCTTCTTTCTCAAAGAATGGACGAAAGGATGGAAATCCTCTAATGTGGATATTATATCGCTGCGTGAACCAAGCTTATTCGCTCTTGTCACGGCGCAGCGTTCCTCTGCACTCTCTTGACTAAACCATTGTCGCTAATTGTCGTGGCGTAATCGCGCATTGTCCGCGGATTAATCGTCATGAGAAACGTCAGAGCGCGCGTTGCTATTGTTGCTCGGCGCGCACAGGCCACGGAAGAGAGGGAGAGAGACCGTGGATTAGCAAGTTGGTTAGGTTTTCGTTGCAAGTGTTACACGGCCTTTTACAATTCGGTGTGCGCGAAAGTAACGCGGCTCGATCGAGACGGACGGAAGACGGGGAGATGGTGGGTAGGTGGTAGGTAGGCAGATAGATAGATAGATAGATAGATAGATAGATAGATAGATAGATGTTTACGTAGGTAGACGCTCCTCCCTGGAGTATCGTATCGTCGCGGTATCCCCACAGTCGCACACGTGGTTGTATATTGTCGTGCATCGAACTTGGTGGCCCGAGCTTGAAATCAATTCTGAATGGGCCGGTAACACGGGAAGGGAGAAAACTATTCGATCCATCGGTATCGATTGTCTTTTGTTCCGAGAATTACGCTGCCGGTCGTGCCCGAGATCGTTGTNAGTTTCCATCGGTATCGATTGTCTTTTGTTCCGAGAATTACGCTGCCGGTCGTGCCCGAGATCGTTGTCGGCGTGAAAATTACAGCACGCCGCGCTGACGTCGTTGCTGACGGATTGACAGTAGGCGCGCGATAGGCCGGTGCCTTGCTCTTTTCTGATCGCCGACTGGCAGAGACTCTACGCTCGTTACGTCTGTATCTCGGCTTGAGATACAGTTAGTACTAGAAAGATCTTGCGTAATCGGGCGAATGCGTAATTAATCGTACAACGGACCCCTCGTTGCGCACGGTAAAACGTTTCTGCGAGTAGGTACCTACTACGTGAATAATGAACCGCTTTCACAATTAATTAGTACATAAATGCCGTGATAATTCAATGCCCGAGGAATTGGAAGTAAAGGAAACGCAGGGATCAGGTTTTCAGGGAGGGTCGTGAATGGCACAGGCGGATACGTCGGGCTGCCTCGTGCCACCCACGCGAAAGCTTTTCACGCCTCTGACACGACTAGTTCCTTTGCCGAGGCACCGAAAGCCGTCGTCGGTGTTGGCCCTTCGGATATCTCGGCCATGACAGATAACACAATGGCTCTAATACGGCGCTCTGTGAAAAGGGTAAAGAGGTACCCACGACCGCGGCGCCGATGAATGGTCGCCGAGAGAGAGAGAGAGAGAGAGAGAGAGAGAGGCTGCATCTATCTTATCGGATCTCCGCGTTGCGCCTCTTTGACAGTGGTGCCCATTGTTCCACGTGGTTCCTTCACGACCCGCTCGCTTTCAGCCCGTGATCCGGACTTTTGCTCCGATCGCCTCGTAATCTCGCCGTTTACCCTCGATCTTCTTTTCTGTTGTTCTTAATGAGTTCTTTTTTTTCTTTTCTTTTCTTTTTCGTTCTTTTGTCCGTGCGTGAATATTTCTGACCAATTATTGGCTCTTCCTTCACACTTCGATGAAATTTCATCATCGACGAAATCGATCTCGGTTTAACAAATCCAATTGTCCAATTCGAGAGTTGACCGTTGAAACTGAGAGACAATGAATTTCGTTCGAACTGGCTGGAACGAACTCCGTCGCACTTGACGGAAGAGTATCATTGTTCTTGTCGTTGACTCGAGAAGAATGGACGCTCGGTACACACGCCCACGTCCCGATCTTTTTCTTGCCGGCGTTTCACCAGACGGAGGAGGTCCGCGATGGAAAAGAGCCACACGGTTATCGACGTGGTCCCACGAATACGATACACATGCATATCGAACACGTATCGCCGCACCGCGCCGTTGTGGATCAGTGATCTGCGACCTCGTTGTGCCTGTCTCGTTAATGGCTGCCACGCTCGAACGTTTCCATAAATACTCGGGTGGTCGTGGCAATTTTCTCGCGGCTGGCTATATCTGCGCCCGATATCGAAACGGCGAGAGTAACGCCTTCGATTACAACCATAATAGAACGCCCCCTCGGCCGTGCATCATCGACGTTGAATGACTTAATAAAAGAATTTCGATTACGCCAGTGAGAGAGATTCCAGCGGGCGTCGCGGGCGAACAAAGGGTCGACCGACCTCTCCCACCTCTCCCACAGTTCTCTGTTGCTCCGACTCTCCGTTTCGCTCGCCACTCCGTTTCGCTGTCCGGAACTCTCTCCGAGGGCCGAGGCGCGAGGAAAAGGCCTTTCCTGGCCGGCTAATGGCACGGATTTATGTGGGTTAGGGCGTCGACTCTCCCGTACGCAAGGAAATCTCACTTGCTTCAACGTTGCGAGCAAGCACTGTGACTCATACGTGTCTGCCCACCTAATCCGGTGCTCGGTTGCTCGGTTACTCGCGCGCTAGGGAAAGGGGGCTGACAGAGAGGAGGAAGAGGCACAATGAAACAGGCGAGGGAACGACAAGTTGGACGCGAAACACAATCGCGGGCGTGGGTCCTGGCAACGCGGCCAACGAGGCGAATCTTATTGCCATTTTTTCCCATTTCTCCCCTTCGTTCGCCACCCTTCGCTTTCTCCCAAGATTCTTTTCCCCGCCTGTCAGCCTTTGACGTCTCGCTGCTGCGGCATCTCTCCTACATCTCCTTTTCCTTTCGTTTCGCTCGCTTCGTGTCTCTTGTGTGTAGCTTCTTGTATCGCCGTTAGGTATCGCACATCGTGTCTGCAGGAGGAGGAGGTGTTGTGCAAGGGTTCTGACCTAGCTAAGCGAGCGCGCGGAGACGCGCTTCGCGCCCTCGTTACTTCGCGTGCGGAAATCTCGCGCAGACCTTGAAACCGTTTTCCAACCATCGAGATCGACCTGCCACCGCTCTCTCGCTGCTCGCCAGAGCGAAAACCCGCGCCATTCTTGGAGAACGAGCGCGGCCTTTTAGACACGACCTCGGCCACGTTTTTTTTTTTTTTTTTTTTGNGCGAGTATCGTCGATTGTTTTCTTACTTCTTTTCCTACGCAGTTAATATAATTTCGATTTTAGAGCGAGTAAGCGAGGTTACAAATTTATCGTCATAGTCATCTTTCCAGTTTTGTAGCTGGTTATGCTAACGAGCAATTGAAGCGTGATTCTTTTGCAAGCACCTGGATGCTAGGTGGCAATGGAGAAATGATGAATTAATCTTTAACTTAAATTTCTATATCGTGTAAAAAGATAAAGTTCTGTCGCAGTCGTGAAATTTCCTTTGTTCCACGATAAAACGCGGCACCACGAGTAGCAGGCTCGAATGAAGACGGTAGAAGAGGGTAGAGAAAATTAGCCAGGAAGCCGCGATAGCGTGTGATTTAACCGTATGCATCTGGTTCGGTCGTTCCGGCCATATTTATCGATATCGGCGCCGCGTTAATCGTCCTTATCGAATCGGGTCCGATGTGCAGCTTACACATGGCCGCTGTTATACGCCGATCGTCGTGTTACAGCCGTGTACAGCGAAGAATGCAGGTATACACAACTTGAGGCAGCGTCGGGCCCCCGGTGATTTACGATTAGGTAGTCCAGAAATCGACAGTACATAGCCAATAAGAAGAAAATAAATGTTCGGAACAAGGCCTGGCGGGCACGATCTACGACTAAGTAAGCTGATACGCTGCCGTGAGCGAGTTCGATCCAGCAGGTTCTCGAAACACGACGTGACCTTCGTGGCCAAGATGTATCGAAGGGGTAACAGAAACTTATCCGATCGAGAGTGACGAGAAATTTCACCGCGGAGGCCTTATAAACGTTGGCCGTTGCTGGGAATCAAATGCCAGCGCCGAATCCGCCATGTAAATTCACCGCATCCGCCGATTAACGATAACATTAAGTCAAACATCGCGGAGCACGATGTACACGGATACGAGAGAGAGAGAGAGAGAGAGAGAGAGAGAGAGAGAGACGGGCCTGAAACGAAAGAAGAAAAAGAAAAAAGAAAACAGGAAAACAAGAAAAGGAAGAAACAGCCGCGAACGAGAGTGGAGATGCTCGAATGCTCGAACGTGACCGGCGGAATTGAACAAAAAATCCTTTTCCCTCTTTCGTCCCGATCCTTTTCTCCCTCGTCGGCGTACCTCGCCGTATATAACGGTCGCAATAAAACTTCGAGACGCAAGCTCAAAGTGATCCGTTCGCAGGGCAAACACGAAACTGCCCTCCTAAGTTTCTATCTTATCCTCTCTTCTACCTGTCGGGACATTCTGATTTTATGGTCCGATGGTAGAAGCGAAGCAGGCACCTGTTTCGGCATAAATGCTACGGTTATACGCAAGGGAAAGGTGATCATCGTCCATTGCCCGAATGGTGTGCTTAGGACGCGTTGTTAGACGATCAGAGGCGCCGACCGGCAGCGGGAATTGCTCCTTTCAGCTGTGTTAGACGCGTCCGCCGATCCATCCGGCGGTATCGGCTTCTGCGTCTTTGCGATCCGCAGTTTGAGTGGTTGGCGTACACGATAGGACACTAATGATAGTTTATTGGTTGCGATGCTACAGCCACGTCGCGTCGTCCGGCGGTTCGCTAAAATTTTACGCTCGGCAAACGACGATTCCAAACGGACGTTCCCTTCGAGTTTTCGATTTTATGGATATGGACGTCGAATGCACGATCGACGTACTCTCGACGGCGAATCGGAGACGGCGTGTTCCGCGAGCGCGCGTGAGAAATTACGAAGGCGACACCTTCGAACAATGGCCGCCTGGCCATTCGTCGCACCCACGCGTTATTCGACGTGACATCGTTGCCGAGCTGTCACCCGTAACTGTCTTTGCAGCTTCGTCATAAACTGTAACGAGCTACCGTGCACCCACCGGCTATTTACGACCGCGTAAAATCGGAATTTTACGTCGTTGCCGCGTGTTGTTACGTCTCTCGATCGTACGATCTTGTTAAGGGAAAGCCGACTTTTCTGACTGAACGTCCCTTCTTGCATATCGTTCTATTAACACGTGCATATAACGAGCAAATTCGTTTAGAACTTTTGTTCGACAAAGTTTGAAACAATGTAACAAGCGAGAAGAACAGCGTTACGAAATTTCCAGAACGTCCAGTTTATTTCCGATATCGACCCTCCTCGATCTTCTCGATGATCTCCAAACCTCCGTCGAAAAATTTGCTTCGAAAATTCTGAAACTTCGTCGTGGATTCCGGCAGCGATTTCCATGCGTCGTCACGTAGGTCAAATCGGTTATCATACGGTAGTGTTCGCGGTGGAATTTCGCGCGAGTGCGCGTGTGTCGGTCGTGCATCAACAGATGACACTTGCCGCCCTGGTCACGCACAAACTATATTCGTCTCACCGTGCACACACGGAGGCATACACGGACGTGAAGAGTGGCCAGCGGCCGGCACGATGGTGTAACAGGGACGATCGTGTGCGATCCACGCACACCGAATCGCCGCGCCGCGGCGAGGGTGAAGACACTTCAGGGTCAGACATCTGCGCATCGATATGAGGACCTCGTATACCACTCGCACCGGCGCGCTCATACTTATGTTACGCTTAACTGGCAGCTACGGCTTCGCTGCCGCTTCTTGGCACTCGGTTATGTCCGTGATATTCTTTCTTTCTTTCTTTTTCTTTTTTTTTTTTTTTTTAAAAACGTGC
>NIPQ01037029.1:0-11290 GCA_002806875.1 Lepidotrigona ventralis hoosana
AGTGAAGACAAAAAGGAGGCTGCTCAAAGCGTTCTTTCTCAAACTGGCGTTCATTATACTTTACCTTCTTTGAAAGAGAGGAAAGAAGAAAGAGTATTTTGCAAAAGATGTTGCTATTCAAGTGACGATAAAACGACGTACTTAAATATTGAAATGACTCGAACCTTCACCAAATCTCACAAAGCTGTACCAGATCTTTGGTTATCTTGGAGAATCGAAAAGTGGAGAACGCAAGAAAGGGTATGAGCACAGAGTGAAGACAAAAAGGAGGCTGCTCAAAGCGTTCTTTCTCAAACTGGCGTTCATTATACTTTACCTTCTTTGAAAGAGAGGAAAGAAGAAAGAGTATTTTGCAAAAGATATATTTTCGCTATTCAAGTGACGATGAAACTACGTAGTTACTTAAATGACTCGAACCTTCGGCAAATCTCACGAAGCTGTATTAGGTCTCTGGTTATTTCGGAGAGTCGAAAATTGGAGACTCACACGCAATAAAGGATGAAGGCGAAAAGGAAGCTGTTCAAAGCTGTTCAAAGTGCCTCCTTCTTTCTGGAATTGGTGTTAAAAGCCAAGTAGTCTGTGATCCAAGTTTCTTGGGGAATCGTTCGAAAGAGACAAGAACGACACGCGCGCGCACTCCGGGTGAATTTCCATAACTAGTGGGTGGCAAAGGTACAACTATTAGCAGGCGGAAGTTGGCAAGTTGCTAACTGATTTGCATTGAAACGCCGGGCACATCGTATCAACATGAGGTCCGTCCTACTTTCGTTATTACTTCATCAGAGTGTGCTTTCTTTGGCTGCGTCCGATGCACGGGAAGTTAATTCGTGTCAGGGGAACGCGTTTTCGTGGAACAACCGTGCGAGAAGAGTTGCGCCGCCGCCGCTACTGCTGAAGGACACGCGTGATCGTCCGATTTATGGGGCAATTTGCGAGGCCGGGGAAGGAGATCGAAAAGTAATGATCGATATATAAATTCGTGTCTTGTCGAATATATCCTTTAGTAGAACGCTATATTCATTTTCCGGAATTTACGGACTAATTTAGTTCAGTTAACGACTTCAAAGTACGAGAAATCGTCGGCGAACAGGGACGTATGACCGACTTATCAGCCTCACGCCACTCTATCTTCTTAACGGCGTTTCGATCGTAAAAATCTTTGTATTTAATGAAGCTCGTCCAATATTTCGGCGATAACGGTGTCCATTTGCAGTGTTTTATGTCGACTTTTACAGAGTTAACGCGATGAAATTGTCAATTATGAATTTGGAGGAGGAAGGTAGACGAAAGAAATAGATCTCAAAAGTTTAATTTTAAAGATTCCAAAGGACGTAAAAAAAAGAAAAGAATTTGATCAGATTCGAAAATGTCGTGGCACCGCGGAAACTTTTTTTGGTATCGTTTTACAATTGGAAAACGAATTGGGCGGTTTGAAAATCTGCATGGTTATTGGCCGATCGCATCGCTCGCTGTTACACTGTCTTTCATTTGACAGTCGACTACTTACCGCGTTTATGCAATATGATTTACGATAGGAACGTTCAAGGAAATTATGGCATCTTGAGTTTCCATAATGTCGAGATTTGCCGCTCCTGGAGCTACCTAATCCAGCTGCATGCAAGAAGATCCTCTTATCTTGAGGACACGTTCCCTCGCCGAGTAAGACGATTATCTTCGAAACCTCGCGTGAAGCGGATACCCGGCTTCCCGATGAAATTCAAAGAACCACGCGATGTTATTTGTACCTGCCGCTATTTTGCCCTGATGGAAATTTTTAATTATCCATAAGCCAGGTATATCTCGATAATCGCCGACACGATCGAGGTAAGAACGAACGAAAGTGTCGATTTATCGAGAGGTGCGTGAAAAAAAAAACCATAACATCGAAAATCATATCTCGAAGACTGCGTCCAAAGTAGCATCGAGTTATTCTACGATCGTCCTTCAATGGTTTTCGGTGGAAGCGAAAGTTCGTGATCGGAATATGGCCGTTCAAGGTGAACCGGTGACCACCTGTTCCATTATAATTTCGACTCGCTAATCAACGATTCTGTCTGTTTTCGACTCGGATTTTATCCTGCGGATGTTTCTTAAACTTCTAAATCGACAAATCAATTCCTTTACTGGAGAATGCAAATAAATCTACCGATAGGCTGTACTTCTTCGCGAGTGTCGAACCGGCCATCGAATCAGATTCACCATTTTTACCAGTGAGAAATTATATTTCCCAGCTGGGGAATCGTGTATCGGTATCGAACTGCGGATTTAATTGCACAGGGGCAGGCTATCTTACGGTTTATTCCAGAAGGTATATTCCGATCCTCCGTAATCCCTCTTCAAACTGGTAACCCGAGACGTTTGAGTAGCTGTAACGGCGAGGTTTCTTGAACATCGGAGAACATTTTCGAATTCACATTTATTTACATGTGCGCGTGTTCCAAGGTCTGCTGTATCAGTTGCAAAAAAAGAAAAAAGAAAATGACGGTCTGTTAATCTCGTTGCGTGATGTGACAAGTATTTGAAGCACGATAATAGAACGGTAACAAAGAGAAGACGCATTTCCACATCTTACAATTAGTAATTATTCTATTGAATCGACATAATGGCTGTATACAGTAGAAACGCAGCTATGATTTGTCCGGCCGCGAGTGGACCAAGACCAGGATCTCCAAGTTCCACGATAGCTACGAGGGGTAGCTATATCGCGAGGCACAGACCGGGACCGTGCATAAACGTTCAGTCTTGAGAGACGTGCCACTTGATTTACAGCATTCTCTCGCATTGATTCAGCAGCTGTAGCAGTAGCAACGACGGCAGGTGTAGGAATAGCAGAGGCAGGGCGTCTCCTCCTCCGTGGTTTGTGCACGGAATTGTGCTGAGTTCGTGCTGGCAAGGCGACGTACGAGTGATTTGCATCGAACTCGCAAGCCACGGGAGGAGCGAGCATAACGGGCCGGTTAGCCACTCGACGCCGTTTCGTGTCTGCCGCTTGGTCACTGGTAATTAACAGGCTCTGCGAACCACCATATGAATCGAGTGGCGGCGCGCGACATGCATCTCAGGCCGTGTCAAGATGCTCCCCGACCGGGGCGCGTTCGCTTTTCTTGCGCCCTCTAGCTCCCTGCTGTCTCGCCGACGATTAATTGCCACGGAAACGTTGTCGTTTCGACGGGACCAACTCCCTCCGCCTCCTCCATCACAGCTATCGCTTTGTTGCAATTTCTTACGATACTTTTTCGATCGAACGAATTCAGCGACACTGTTGTTCTTTGCCGATCATCTTGGCAAACATTCTTTCAGGGCTGTATGCATAGATAGAAATTACGAATAATTTACTCTGTGACAGTATCTTACTGTATTTCATCGCCGATCGCCATTTATTCTTGTTCCGGAAAGACCAGAAACACGTAGTTTCGTCAATAACTTTCAACAGTGTAACAGTCGAATAAATGTGGAGAAGTTACCGGCACGGTTTATAAACTGATCCTCGCCATCGTTCGAGGAGGAGGCGTACGTATTTCTAATTTCAAAGACTGCCTCGTGATTGTACGGAGGCGTGTTTGCCAGCCAGGCTGGAAACAGAACGCGATTCTAATGGCAAGTGAAACAGAGTCGTCGGCGAGACGAGAAGTAGCTTCCACCTGATACTTGACTATCTTCTCGCGCCACCCAGTATTGTGTCGCCGCCCGTGAAACCCATTTGCTTTCTGTTAGAGGGCCGTGTAACGGTGGAAGCGGAGGACGAGGACGAAGACGAGGACGAGGACGAGTATGAGGACGAGGAGAAAAGCCGTGGAGAGGAGGCGGCTGGGCGTTCTATTTAATTAAGTTTGCATTGTATCGAAGTGCATGCTGCAGGAAAAGATCGTTATCGAACTTTCGCGAGATATGACGTTGGCTGGCCCACCACACTTATCAGGGCCGATCTGCCGGAGCAAATGAACGGTCGCGTTCGAACGCTCACTCTTAACAAGATCGAGAACTTCCTTGTCTCGTGTTTGCTCCTCCTCCTCCTTCTCCTCCTCCTCTGTGGCGTTGTACTCGTTTCAAAGGAGCAACTAGAGTCTTCTCTAGCGCTTCCACACGCAGAGATTCTTCCGTTCGAACAGAGAAATACTTACGGTAGCGACGTCTTAGGTGGCGACGTCCAGGCATAATTAACGTCCTCTGCGACGCCGACGTCTAACGTCGCGCCGGCAAATCTCGTTCTCTCGAACGAACGTGCCTTGTCGCGTGCTTCGACGTAGATATACTGTGCTGAAAACGGCCGAGTAACTGGCAATTATGAATATCGATGTCGACGACGACGACGAGAGACACAGAGAGAGAATGAGAATTGAAAGGATGCCGGATATGGAAGTATAATCTCGTTACGCGAATGACTGGCCGAATATCACAAAATACAAGTGTCAGGCAAATACTGTTAGGAAACACACCTGCGTCTCGGTTTAATTCGACAATTCGTACCCGCGTGAAACGAAATCGTGTAGAAAAAGTCAGCGACGAGGGAAACGAGAGGAATTGAAATCTTTCGAAGAAGAAATCTGAATTTAATTCATCGTCGCTTTCTACAAGCGAATGCAGTGAATTCGTTCTTTTTTTACTGGACCGAACGTCACTATCATCGCTCGAAGAATCCTTTTTGTCATCGTTTCGTCCGATTTATTTTTTCATTTAGTAAAACCGTTCAGAGCAAATTGCACAATTATTCGAATTATTTTTTCGTTCAATATATTTACAATGAATCAGCGGATTTTAGTCCTTCTTCAATTGAATTTGCGAAGTATGAAATATCTTGGTCGACATTATTTTCTGTACAATCTCTGTACAATCTCTGTACAAGAGATATTTTCATTGACCATTCTTCGTTAATCGTTTCTTCTCATAGTGCCATTTATTAATTCTTTAATATCGTCAAATGCTAATTTGATGTATTATAAGATTTAATTTTGATCGCAGCTATAATCTGCTCGTTTAGAGTTCACAAAGGAGGATCTAGTTTATTGCTGCGAATTCACGTTTCAAAGAGCGATAATCGAGAAAGAAATATCCGACGGACATATTGAAAGAATGAGCGTGAAAGAGCGTGGCGCACGTTTTTCGAAGTGATTTCTCACGCGCTGGCTCGAAATCGTGGCCCGATCACGTACATTATACTTATAAAAACGGCATACGTGTCGCTTTTCTACATGCACGCGTATTATTAGGACTTATTAGCCCGTGGCATCACGTGCGTCGCGTTAAACACGCGTCCACATTATTTGCATTCGCGAGCGTGTCGCGTCGGCAAAAAAGTAAACTGTTTCACGACGGAATCGTCACAAAATATTCCAGGAATGCGACCGTTCGGCGCGCACGTTCCGATTGAAAAATTTCTATACTGGTAATTAAAGTCGGCGCGCGGCGCCGCGCTGCATTAATGCACCCCGAGACGTGTTCGAAATTTCTCTATCGCGATTAATTGAAACAAGCACGGCTCATCTATATGATATGGTAGTCTATAATAGATATTCGGATCGTTTAGAATGGAATTCACAAAGCTTAGATCGTAATGGAAATTCACAAAATTTGAATCGTGTATAGTAGAATTTACAAAGGTCAGATTCCCTGCAATTTCAATCGCCTACACAGAACTTATATATCTATTATAAATATAAACAAAAAGCGCGTGCTCTTTCATTTTTAATAATAGCTGAAGCAGTTATTACGAAGTAAACTCTCGCGCGGCGGATAATATTTCAGGTACAAATCTCGAATAGTTCCGTATGTTTTAAAGATACCAGATGCTTGGAAAAGTTTTATCGCTGCCGGACGCAAGACGCAAGGAAGTTCAAGTTTCCGAGACAATTCATTTAATATTGTTCTACGTTACGTGTGTACAAGTTAGTGGCAGGTATATTCGTGACGAACGATCGTTTAACGTTCATCCGGTAAATCAGCGAATTGATAAGGTCAATGTTCATTATTTTCGGGCGCGAAAATGTACCCTGAATCGGTCGAGTCGATCTATAGGCGTTTGCTGTCAAACGCATTCTACTGATTTACGTGTCCAACTAGGACCCGAAGCGCGACGTTGGACGTGTTACTTAGCTCTCACGCTGAATTTCAATTTTCCAGCTGCAATGTTTATAAATCTGATTTATTTCGCCATGTTTGCTGTAAAATTCTTTATTATGCATGATGTTGTTCCTGGCAGCGAGATGAGCGAATTTTAACGTCAACGCTGTTTCCGTTCCGATCAATACCGTTGACGTAAATTACGGCATTGAAATAACGCGACGAGACCTTTCTTTCGATGTACTTTTGTTTATCTGTGAAATTCCACGTGACAAATGTAAGGCTCGAAATTGAAAGTAATGAAAGCAACGAGCGTAAAAACTTGGGCAAAGTTTCTCGAATAAATTTCGAGAGACTGTTGCGATAACGATTTAGTTTCGGAGTCCATTTGACTAGAATCATTTAAAGATGTGTGTTTGGTAACTGGGTATTTTTTCTTACGTGCAGTGACAATAATTTCACGGATTGGACGAATCACGTTTGTTATCGATCGCGTTCGAATGGCGTGTGTTGAGTTATCAGATTGATCATAATCCATCGGATTAAATCAAAGGGCAGATACAGATTGATGGTAAAGTTCAAGTTTAAGGTATTAAGTAGACAAAGCAACAGCTGAGCGACTGATTAGATCTATATTAAATATATATTCGAATTTAAATTTAATGCCTACTTGAACGTTTCTATTGTTATGTCGAGTGCTTTTGTGCCTCTTGTTGTTTTGTGTTCGAATAAGACGCGATAAAACGCGTGTCAATGCAAACAAGAGTTAGTCGAGCCGTTGTGCAACAAATTTAACATCAACGAGCGTAAATCTGGCTTGTTTCATTCGGAGTAATGTAGTAGCTTGCAAAGATCGTCCCTTGTCGTCATAACTGTACGGTTAAATGCCTTTTCATGGCAGTAATGAATTTCTCGAAAGATTAATTCGAAAATCTTCATGCGTCACGCGATTTAACGAGGGCCCGCGACATGTGTTTTAGTTTCGGCTACACACACACACGCGCGTGTATGTAGCATGTGCTACGTGCACCGACGTACGTGTACTTTATCTGCTATCTCGAATCGTAAAAAAATACGCTCTAATGAGCCGGCCAGCATCGTTAAAGTAGCCCTTTAAAGATTCAGCGATGATAAATCATCGTGATTACCTGTCAAGATATCGGTTCCTCTCCCTCCCCTTCCGGCAATCGTCGATAGGTACAAATTAAAAGGACATCATCTCTCTGTCGCGGCGCCATTAATTACGATATTTACGCTATTGTCGAAGCTATTTGATACTTGTTCCGCATTTCCTTTTGTTCTGAACGTTTCCAATTTTTCTAAACATACTGATCAAAAATTGTACCATCGTTACAAAGATTTCGTATTTGCGATGCAGTTAAAGATTTAAAAAAAATTTCGACTTCGTGTTCAGATCAATTACATTCTCAGTAATCATAATTTTACTTTTCATTTAGCGATGGTTCAAGTTAAAGTTAAGTTCAAGTGGTAGTAAAATTGGCTTGTATCACCGACAAATTTCCTCGTCGTGGCGAATCGCGAGTCTCGCAGGAAATCCGGCTTAACGCGGATCTACCGCGTAAATACAAAACTAAAGTCTAACAAAATGTATTGCGTCTTCGAAGCCGCTTAGAACGCGTTTCAAACGAAAGCGCGGGATCTACGCTAGAATTATGCAATACTTAATTTTCACGAGAATCGTCGCCGCGTTTGTGAAGTCCTTTGACGTTCTCCGAATTCAACGCGACAGCGAATCGAAATTAGCTACCGATTAGCGTTAATCGCGTGTTCATCTTTAATTCGTTAGTCGCTGCTGACAGAATTGAAGAAGAAAAGTCATAATTTCTAAGTCTAAGATGGAGGCTTCGAGGACGAGAGAAGGAAGAGATTGACTTGGAAGATCGGTTAGATTCGTTGAATATCGGATTTATGATAATTATTGAATCGTCCGTTTCAACGAAGGCTCTGACGATGAATACAAAGTTAGAATTGCAACGAAGTGAATTTTTCGTTATATAATGAAATTATTATACGTTTCTCTCAACCTGTGTTGGAAATTCTTGAGAGACACAAGCGATAGCAATTATCCCTGTATCGATGTTTCAACACAAATTGGCGAGATTATACTTTGAGAAGCAACGAGGAACTCGCATTAATTAGGCACATAGATATTGCATCGTTTTATTTAGCGATTTGTCTGATTTCATTTACCATGCATTCATACTTTTTTTCCGGCTGCGTCGATTACAAACGCCTCGTTAATGAAGCGCAATCAATAAAAACGGTTTAATTCAGCTCTATTCAGCTATTCAGACGTGGGAGAAATATGGTTACGTATACGTCATAAATTCATAAACCCGCGGCCGGACAACGAAACGAAAAGACTTGTTTCCCAAGATTCGGGGAATGGCCGCGAGGCACGCTATCCCGCGAACAAATTTCCCGGAGAGCCGCTAATCAAAAAACCTGTAACGATTCGTCTTCCCCTCAGCTCCGAAACCGGCGGCATTCTACAACTTTTGCAACTCGTTCGCGAAAGTGTCTCGGGCTTAAACGTTGCACACGTTGATTAATAGAGCCGCTCAGTTAGGAAGACAAAGTGCTCGGAGTATTCCAGCGCGCGCTAAACTTGCTCAGCTCAAACGAGACAATCTTTACGGTAGAGGGTCGCGATGGCGGCACGTCGCGTCGTGCGGAGGAGACATCGATCCAGGTTACTGGTCCACGTCGGAAGAACAGGAACCACGGTTCCGGGTGAATAGAAGTTGGGCCCGTATCTCGCCGGGGTTAAGTAATTTGTCGTTGCCGATGGGTTAATGTTATCCATCACTAAGCGGGAATTTACGATGTAATAACGCCGCAGACCGACTTCCGCGATCTATCTCGCCCCGGCAACCGGGTCTTTTCTCGACCCTCGACTCCTCTCGTTCTTATCGCGGTTTCCATCGTGTCCTCTGCGATTTCCCTTACCCTGATGCAGCGTCGCTGCTCTATCCAGATCTCTGGATTTCTTGCCACGATTATACTGCTGGTCGCTCTGTCGGCGATTAAGCTATAATATAATCGAGTCGAAAGCGTTAAATAATATTCTTATATTCTGATATCGAATTATGATATTTTCAGAGATTGTTCCCGTATTTCGATAATTTCAAATGATTTCTCGATAATTGAACGAAAGAAAGTTGTCCTTCGTCTTCTCTCGTTGCTTCGTGTTCTAAGACGAAGCAGATTGGGTGAAAATATTGAAGAAGTGTCGGAAAAAAATGAGTGGGACAGTCTGTTTGCTGAAAGTTTCTCGAGGAACTCGCGGCTGCAACGACAGCTTCTTCCTCGTCTTCTACGAAAGTTTATCGAATCGCGGAGTCTCGAGTTGGACTCCCTTAAGTATCGTCAAGCGTCGAATCGAAAACATGACGAATGCACTTGCGTCACGCGGAAGGGGAGAAAAGAAGAATTTCAACCGAACGAAAGAACGAAGGAAGACACCCGGTGAAATAATGTACTTTGGCGGTTTACACAATGAGATTTGTTTTCGGCCAGGGACTGGCAAACGAACAGTGCTGTTCGTTCTCGCTGTGCTCGAGTCGCATCTGACTACCGCGCTGATCATTTTGATCCGCGAGAAATATGCGATAGACACGCGAGTTTTATCGTAAATTCTATGCGCCCCGCGGCGAGGCGACAATAAACGCGTCACCGAAGATAAGTTGGACGATCGTGTCGTTAAAAAAAGGAAAAAAAAAAGAAACTTTGCTTTATCGAGTGACGTTGTGTAAACGGGAGAGCTATGAAGTGTCGCTGCAAATTCAGATCCGATAAGCGTATTATCATTTAATGAATCGCGACTTGGAAACGTCGTTGCGCACAACGGAGTTTTCTTTCGCCACGTGTTTTGTATATTTTGTATCGTTCCACGAGTGTGCTATTCAGACTGTCGTCATTTAGACCTTCTAATTCGATTCGTCTGCAGTTCTTTGAATTTCAAAAGTTCTTCGAACTAATTTAGAGGAAAAGAAAATTAATTAAAAAAAAAAAACCCACAATCAGAGAATGAAAATTTTATCTCGCGAAGATAACACGATATCAGTGAAATCATTACGGCAGACTCGATAAAATGGAAATAAAAATTCAAACAGATAAATCTCAAGATACTGTGAAATCACATTTTCCTGCATGTTTTTTTCAATTAATAATACGCAGCGAGGGAACGGAACCAACGTTCACGATAATCGTAAAGATCAATGAAAGTTACAGAAACGCTAAACTCCGGTTTACTTTGACAGATGGAACAAAAAGAAAAAAAAAAATCTCTCCTGAGTTCTTGCTTTTAATCCGCGGACGATCGGGACTCAACTTTTGTTAAGTACGATGTCGTAGCTTCAGCTCACGGAGCTGATTTGCTCGCGTCGTCGTTCCACGCGTGTACACGCACGCACGCATAATACAGTCGCGTGATGATACCACAATTAATTGAAGCCTCGAGGAGGGGAAGGTAGGCGAGTTGGCGAAGTTTATAGCAGATACTACGTGCATGTGCACGAGGCGTACGTTACGAGGACGATGGCTCGTTAATCCTTCTATTCCACGTGCCACGCGATACGGAAAACGCGCGCGGTTATAGCCGTCGAAATAAAAGAAAATCGCGAGAGGACGCGCGATCGTGTTGGTCCACCGTGAGCCATGGTGGTCGCACATGTGACCGGATACTCGGGTGCGAAACACGACCAACATGGCGGACGGCTCGCTTCTTCTCGTTCGAGCTGTGGGGTCGAATTACAGATTTGGGGGCATCAAAAAGAAACGTGCGTCGCTGTCTACGTCGCGTGAGAAGGCCAGAGGAGGAGACGTATGTAGGACGTTAAAAATAATGGTGGAATGGTCTCGATGCTCTCGTGCGATTGTTGACGAAGCATAATTGCAAGGCAAATAACATCGATCCCGTATAATTTTTCCTATAATATATTAAAATCCGAATTCGTACGGAGAATATTAATATTCGTAATTGAATATTTATAATCCGATTAACATATAAATCGTCGGTGATTACTATTTAGTGGCTTGTTTGCAAATTTAGTTAAGCCCCGCGCACTTTTTATTCATAAACTGTAAACAAGAGTGTTCCAAGGAACGGACGAGACCTCGACGGATTTATGCCGTTTTCAGAAATTGAAGCAAATCGGCTTGTTACAGTGGTGGCAAAATTACTTGCTCGTATTTTTTTTTTTTAATTTTT
>NIPQ01037041.1:0-11395 GCA_002806875.1 Lepidotrigona ventralis hoosana
AACCGGCGATTGAGAATTCCGTATTTATTTGCGAATAAAGTTGAAACAATGCGCGAAACAACGAACTATGATTGCAATTTGAAACTTTCGAGCAAATTAGCGGCGTAACGGAGTTTACCCCGTTTACCCCGGATAGTTTTGAAAACTGACAGGTGAAGCGCATAACTTCTCCCGGCGCGGCGATGTTTCACCCCCTCCGCCAGTATAAAATTATGAATGGCTAATTAGTTCGTCGATTTCGCAAAAATTGTTGCACGGTTGTTGGGCCAAACAATCCGAGTGAATTAAAATACGTTTATGCAGCTCGGTCGACCTCGGTGAATTTGAATTTTAAATTCCTGCTGCAGGGTGTCCTGCGTAAACAGTCCAGCCACGAACCTACTATGCCGCGTACTATGCGAATTTTTTATATTAACTGCTGTAAATTTTCAGTTCGTATTGAAACGAATTATCAACTTGGACGAGAGAGAAAATCTAACGCAGGCGTAAATTTATTTAGTTTAAATTTCAAAGCCCGAGGAACACTCGTCAAGATCGTTGAAGTCGTCAGCTAGAAGACTACGAATTCAAAAATGTATAATGCAATTTATAAGAAAAAAAAAATCAAAGTGTCTGAAAAGAAATTTTTTATATTGCAGTTTCTGCAGTCCGTTTAATTCTGCTTCGAGATTGTCGTAAGTGCCTAGAGAAATCATGGCGACATAAATTGATTGAGTTGAAATTTCAAAGCCCAAGGTGCAATTAAAAAATACAGAGTGATTCTGCTTCGAGATTGTTGGGATTGCCTGAGAATGAATGGCGGCACAGCCCGTGTAAATAAAGTGTAAATTAACTCTGAGCACGAAATCTGATGAAATTTTCGTAAGGTTCTCGTTCAGAAGATTCTTTCTGAGCTGTATAATAATGCACTCTGAGGTTTCCTTTCCTTATATCGTGCTTAAGATTACTTTAAGATTAGAATTTCGTAATATTCTGTAAAATAAAAAGGTGATTACGGGGCGAACGTGTCCCTTTTATTTGTGTATGCGCGTTATTAAAATATCGCGTATAAAAAAACAGGAGTACATTTCTTCATACCGTTAATGTTATTTGTCGTGGTGGGAAGCAGCACTAGGAACACGAAACTGCTTTCTCGTCTCGGATAGAAGGCGAACGGAGAAGATGCAGCGGACGTAGTTGTTGTAGGTGAATTGTGTTGCCGGTTCTTTTCAAAGAGCAGAGAAACGAATATACATGGTTGCTGAAGACGTTGTCTTCCGGCCGGCTCTCTCCCCCGTACGATCTGTTTCCTTTCAATTCCCAGTTTATCTCCTTACAGATGGAATTGACAAATGTGAAAGGGAAGGATAACAGAACACACGAAACTTTCGAGCTCTTCCATTCGCTTCGTGGAATAAGGATAAACGCTTATCTTCGATCTTCCCTCCAAGTGCCTTTCACAAGCCCGATGTTTTGTTTGGCAAACTCGATGAACGATGCATAAAGACGATGTCCGTGAGAGAGAAACGTTTGGAAAATCCCCTCTGGAAACTTTCTCGTAATTAAATCGAGTGCTTGCGGATCTTTTTTTCTTTTTTCTTCGCTACAAATAAAGCGGATCGAAATATGTGAACCATTTTAACATAGTTCCCTCTATTTTCGTGAAAATAAACTATGCATTGACAAAACCAATGATGGAAATTACACGATAATATACAAGTAATAATGAAAATAAGAAAATAAAATATAATATAAACAAATGATAAAATTATATATATATATATACAAATAATAATATTATTATATNTATATATATATATATGTACAAATAATAATATTATTATATATATAATATAATATAAAAAAAAATATATATATATACACAAATAATAATGCAAATGACAAACACGTCCAGCAAAATTTCTGACCTAACCTAAAACTATCCTCTTCGAAACAAAGTAAATTTTACTTGAAACATTCTTCTCTAAAAACGAATAATTTAGGAGATAATTGAGTGGGACATTTCAAATGGGATACCCTGTATATAGTGAACTGTTTACAGACACAGATTTGAATATACCATTTGTTTTTACAAAGACCAATACTTTTTACGCTCAATACTTATTACGTATGTATGTTGCAAGGAATACTCTGAACTTTCGTTGGCACCAGCATCGATCGTACTGGATAAAAAAAATTCCAATTATAGATATTGCGTAGAAGTTGCAACTGTTACAAAATTAACGACGATCATATACAAGGTGTTCCGAGTTTAAATATCGAAACCTCAAGCGAAAAAGAAGTCCTCCAGAGAGCTGTTCGTGTTTGTTCTATTTTTAGAGAAAATGGAACCAAGAAAGTTTCCATTTTCTCGATATCAAATTATTAATTCGAGAGAGGAAATCGTTCGAGAACAACGTCCAGCTGCAATCAAAGTGGCCAATGTTCGATGTGACGTTTGCAACAGTTCAGCCTTTTGAACAGTACCATCATTAAATAAAATACATCGATGATAGAAGATGATAAAGATAAAAAAAGATGATGCAGGGAAATAAGATGATAATACAGACGTAATAACGGACGACAAAGCAGATGATAATGCGAATAAGAACGAACAGATGAGCGAAGGAACGAAAACTTTCTTCCCTCTTTTTTTCGTGATTTTTTCCAAAATNGACGTTTGCAACAGTTCAGCCTTTTGAACAGTACCATCATTAAATAAAATACATCGATGATAGAAGATGATAAAGATAAAAAAAGATGATGAAGGGAAATAAGATGATAATACAGACGTAATAACGGACGACAAAGCAGATGATAATGCGAATAAGAACGAACAGATGAGCGAAGGAACGAAAACTTTCTTCCCTCTTTTTTTCGTGATTTTTTCCAAAATGAAGCAAACATCCACATCTAGCTGAGCGTTTCCACAATTTATATGCGCCTTATGTGATTCTAGAAAGAACAAATTAAACCTAACCTAAACCAAATCTAAAAGGAAAGGTTAAATCTAAAGCCTAACCTAAAAAGAAAAGTTAAACTTAAACTGAAAATTTAAGCCTAAAACCTAATCTAAAAGGAAAAGTTGAATCTAAAACCTAATCTAAAAAAGAAAAGTTGAATCTAAAACCTAATCTAAAAGGAAAAGTTGAATCTAAATTGAAAATTTAAGCCTAAAACCTAACCTAAATGGAAAAGTTGAATCTAAAACCTAACCTACAAGGAAAAATTAAATCTAGAACCTAACCTAAAAGAAAAGTTAAACCTAAAGCCTGACCTAGAAAGAAAAGTTAAACTTAAATTTAAGCCTAAAACCTAACCTAAAAGGAAAAGTTGAATCTAAAACCTAACCTACAAGGAAAAATTAAATCTAGAACCAAACCTAAAAGGAAAATTTAAGCCTAAAACTTAACTTAAAAGTAAAAATTAAAGATCCTAACCTAAAAGGAAAGGAAATTCGTCTAGCATGTGCGAAACGAACGAAGAAAAAGAAACGAAACGAAAGGAAGCGATAAAAGATAGGGAATAAGCGTGCAACGATGAGTATGAAAGTAAGAAGAGGAGTAAAGTCGCGAGACACCGTAAACGAAAAGCCGTGAGTTTCCGCTTGCGAGTCGCAGCTGCGACGCCGACGACGATAATACTGCGACGCTATAATCTCCGCCGGACGAGGAGAGGAACAGCAGGGAAATTTCGAGTCGAATATTTCCGCGTGCGAAGTTTTCCAGATCCGATCACACGGCCAGCGTGTTTCTTAGCTGCTTATCCCGCCGGTTAACACTTTTAACGCGTATATCGGGACCGGGATCGTGCAGCCGGATTAACCGTAGCTGCTTTTTATTTCTCGGCGAAGGCGAAAGGTATTTTGCGGCCGAACTGTTATCTAACCAACGCGTTGTTAATTCCTTAGCTTAAGTTTCGCCTTCCACCGTTTCGTTTTATCAATCGTCGCGTGTAAAGTAGCAGAATTGGGCAGAGAACAGCGGAGAAGTTCGATTTAATTTCAGAAGTGTGATTTCAATTTAAATTCACGTTCGATAAGGAGAGCCGTGTCCACGCGTAGGACCAGGGGAATACAAATTGAAATCCAAGCAGTGGAAAACCGAGTGACCTGTTTAACAAAAGTCTAATCCCACGCAGTTTCGTGTCTATTCGCGAAACGACGGCGGGGATTGCGAGAGAGAGGGAAATTTACGCGGCGCGGTTTATTCAGTTCGTGCGAAATAACGTATCGCGCGAAATAAAGAAGACAATTTGCCCCGAAGGATTAAGATAATTCCGTAAAATCTGTTGGTGGATTGTAAGCTTTAGCCGGAACAGAAATCGTAAAATCCGTTCCTTGCTTCGTCTATTTATGTTCCTGAAATTAATACATTCGGAGATAAGAGCGTTATCAGGACTAAAGTTCCGCGGTCGGAGCGTTGCCCCTTCAGAATTTGCGCCGGGGGGGCCCGGGCGCAAGCTCCGCTCGTACACTTTAATTAAGACTGGCTAATCCAATATGAAGAGGGAAATGAAAAAAAAAAAAGAGAAAAAAAGAACGTAAGAATATCAGACTAGCAGAAAATTGAAAAGTTTCAAATTTTCGATCTCGTAACTAACGTCAATATTTTCTCGACGGAACCGTACCCGTCGAAATCACCGGGAAACTTTGTACGCGGTGAAAAAGAACAAAAAAAAGAGGAGAAGAAAAAAGGAAAAATTATGAGAAACCCACCCACGGTGATGTTAGTCGAGGGAAAATTTATTCGATCGTCGAATAAAGCGTAATCCCGGCGACTTTCATTTCCATTAACAATTCCGATAAAATTAAGCATTCGCAGTTTAATCCTTTTTACACGTTTTCCCTCATGAAAATTCTTTAATTTTCCCTCGCCACGCTCTTTTCCAGCGAGGCAGAGAACAATTTCCGAAAGCGGTTTTCACCCCCCTCTGTTCTTCTCTGTTTCCACATTTTTTTGCAGGTTAGGTTATCTACCTGGAGCATGTAATTCAGAATAATAACTTCTCGTGGCGCTGTCGTTTGGGTCGAGAGAATATTCGCGGCGAAACGGCACTGAACTTGGTCACAGAAGCTCAAAGTTGCCACGTAGAAAGACCGCCACCGCTAGAAACTTTTGCTTCTTTTCATTTACATCTACACACGTATACACACGTGCGCATGCAAAGTATGTGTGTGTGTGTATATATATAAATATATAAAGACGGATAGTTAAAGCTGGAAATAAAGTTAACAGAGTCGTGTTTTGCGAGATGGATCTGCACGCTTTCGCCGCTTACACAAATAAACGATCCACCGTCTAATTACCAGAGTTCTTCGGCAGATTGAAATTTAGTCTCCGGGCCCGGTGTAAAGTAAAGCGAGAAACACGAATGCCGCACTCCACTTCGGTAAAAGTTGCCCCGTTTCCCTTCAACGTCCGGAAATAGACTCGGTGTTTCGTCTCGAACTGCACACAGCTGTAAGGCTACTCGCCCTTCTTTCTCGTACTACTTACAGAGCTTCAACTCGCCGCAGTCGATTCGCCTTTCGCGTCGTGGATTCGATTAACAATTGGCCAGCTCTTGTTCCTCTGTTAATAAATTTGTCAAATTGCTAGACTTTCTGTCTTGGAGTCCTCTGATTTTTTTCTTTTTATACTCGGAATGATATTACATTGTCGCTTTTAAAATAAGGGTAGAAATCATTAAGAGGTAACGGATTTATTATTCTGCCTGGGTTATATTTAAATATACTTAAAATACTTTGGAGAAGTGTTGCAACTTGCGTGGCACGATTTCAGCGCAAGAGGTTAAGTAGCAAAAAAAAATTACTCATAAAATTCATCTATGAGAAACTCTCGACAATTTATACTTCGAACGTATATGAAATCAACGTCTGAGCATTAAATACTGAAAGTCATCTTTCTAAAAATCGTTTGTCAAATCATCTCTCGACCAGATACGTCCAATGGAATTAACATGGCGGCGGTATATGTGAAAAACACTACCGACATCTGCCGGTCAAATGAAACGAGCTCTCTGCCAACGTGGTTTCTATCCGGCACGATATTACCGTAACGAGTCACTTACAACGACACCACAAAGGGACGGCGAATGGAAATTGAAGCAACGGCCGCGGGTTAACCAAAACGAGACGTGGAACAGAAATGTACAGGCAAAAGAAAGACTACGAGCAGAAAATATCAAATGAAACTGTATGTTCCCAACGAGATTGTCCAGCGAGAGAATGCTCGGTCATTGTTTTCGAGGATCGACGGGCAAACGCTTTGTCTTTTAATTTTTTCCAAGCTGTGAAATTATTTTTTCTTTTTTTTTTTTTTTTGGGCGACCCCTACATATTTACGTACGTTTATGCTATTCGCGAACGAAAATCCCTTGCGAAGATCTCGTCAGATTCGTGTATTATTTACAAACGCGAAGAAATTAAGGTTTTTCAGTCGAAAAGCGACTGCATTCATCCACTCTGAACGCTCGGAATTACTTTTACCGACCAGATTTGAAATTTGTATCAAGTAGGATTATTAAGGACAGTTATACAGCTCATTCCAGAGTTGTACAGCTGTCAACTTGTACTAAAACACGATGTTCCAAATATTTTATTTGAAATTCCCTCTGCGAGCAAAAAACCGCGTTGCTCGTCAAAGGTTAGTACTATAATTAATACCACAGTATAATACAGTTATATTGTATTATTATGTCATTATTATTATATCTTTTTATTATATTATAATATATGTATACATATATAATATAATATAATATTGTTAATATTATAATTTAATATAATATATTATTATACATATATACATATATAATATAATATATAATTAATTATACATATATAATATAATATATAATTAATTATACATATATAATATAATTATAATTATATTATACATTATATCATACATATAATATTATATATAATACAATATAATATCATATAATATTGTTAATATTATATAATATATTGTTAATAATATAATATAATATATATAATATAATATTGTTTCTCGTTCGATGCTTCCATGTGTATGTATGTATAAAACGTTCACGCGGAATTCGTACTCGCGCAGTATCATCGTTCACAGTCGATGAAAAGATTCCCAAGTGATCGATCGATCGAGCCGGGAAGCGAAACGTTTCGAGGAACATTTTAGGTTAGGAGTTCTAAGAACGAGGGAAGTCGGCGGCAACTATCGTAAAGAGGAGAAATGTTTTCGGGCGCTCGTGTTGGCACGACCTGTTTCAGCAGGGCTTCAATGAGCCGCGGGCTTATCCGGTGAGTTACGCCGCGAAAGTTTCACGCGATTTTTCGGCTCCGGCCAGTTTGTCATTCCTCGTCCCGTGCACACGTGGCTCTCAACCTTGAGTGCCTCGTCCCTGTACTCGGCGATGCTCTAAAGGCGAGAATCCTTTGAGATCAACCTGATCGTTGTTGCCAACTTCAGCTCGTTCCTCGCGTTACCAACCTTCAGCTCGTTCGTTCTCGGTCGCTCGAGATCGCAATTAAGGCCGACGTTCTTCCGTTGAATTACACGCTCGTTTGTTCGACCGTTCGTTTGTTTCTCACGCCTGTTGCTTCCTCTTCGTCGTTGGACATGCTATTTCTATAAATAACGCATACTCACTAGACGCCTTGTTGAGGTTAGGTTGAGAAATTTTGAAGATTTTACGCGGGCAGAGATGGTTCACCTCCGCGTTCCGATTGAAAGTTTTGCAAAAAAATGCAGAAACAACGTAACTTGGAATTTTGTTATGATAATCAACGATTTCGGTTCATAGTTTGATATACTTTGAAGATTATTGCTATACTGCTGCTATTATGGATAAATTAACGATACTCTGCGAGCATTCGTTTCAAATTATTCTAATTAAAATATCTCCTGAACCAATGGTTTTTCGATGCAAATGATTCAACGTTTATTACAGATTAGATTAGTGTATTAAAAAGTGTGTGATTTTGAGCTTCAAGCGCCCTCTATGCACCCTTCTTCAAGTTCTGTCTAAAACTTTTTTTTCTTTTTCTTATAAATAATTAATCGTTTCGAAAATATTTTACTTACATTTGGTAAACATACGTATAATATGAATTGTATTGTATAATGTACAATGTTAAAAACGTGCACATTTATTATATGCATTATGTTATTTATTAATGTTATTGAATATTATTCCAATGAAAACGTTTCGTTTCCGTAATAACTAAAAAAAAAAGAAAAAAAAGAAAAAGAAAAACGGAGAGATCAACAAGAATCACGATAACGCTAAGTAGTATTTTAAAGCATTGAACGTCGGCCATGGAAAATGGCTCGTTTAAAATTGCAAGCGATTTAATAAACAAATCCGCTAACAGGTATTAACAGTTAATAGCATAAAATAGTTACACGCTCGTTATCCATGGGATTAGCTTTTCTAATGCGTGTTTCGCATATCTTCACTGCGGCCACTGACTGAATCCATCCCCCAAAATTCTGCCAAAATGAACCGAATTCCACACGGTACATGATATATATATATATATACCTTCGTGACTGTACGATAACTTGAGATGAATCAGATTTTCGAGTTTGTTTTCTTTCAACGCGGGAATAAAGAATCGCTTGGATCCAATTTCCAGCTTGAATGAATTTCTCTTCGTTTAAATTCATTCTCATCCAAAAATCAGTTCTTGTTCTTTCTATTTTTTTTTTTTTTTTTAAAAAAATTGATCGTCTTGCAACGTTGATAATATCATCCGCACAAATTATATTCCGCCCCCTCTTTTAATCTTTGCTGCCGGATGTTATTTGCCCTTTCTCATTTTTTTTTTTTTATTCATTTTCACATAAAGAAAGAAAGGAAGGAAGAAAGAAGCTTACGTGGTTTTCAAAAGGTTCCCCCGGTAACTAGGTTTCCTTCGTTTCACAGGGAAGAGAAATAAGCCCGCTTTAGAAAATTCCCTGTAAAGATGTCCACGGTATAAACGGTCGTTCCAAATTAGCTTCCTTTAACGAACGTCAAAGTTCCTTACGATACGACGCGACTTACTGAACAGAACTACATATAGTAGTACTAGGAAAATAAAAAAGAAAAAAAGAAAAATATTATTTTCGATTCTAATTATTTTGTAATTTTCAGCTAAATTCTTCCATCTCGGTTCGCATTAATCCTCGCGTGCACGATAGCACGCAAATTGCTATTTCCCTTTCCTTCTCTTTTCTTCCTTTTTTCCTCGCGAATAATCCGGACTTTGATAGGAAATGAACAGAATAAATGGACAGCTCGCAACGCGGGACAAAACTTCCGAATCGTAGATTGGCGGGAGAATTGTTTTTTCGCAGCGCGTTGCGATTTCTCTCTCTCTCTCTCTTTTTTTTTTTTTTTTTTTTGGGGGCCACAGNTTCACGGTTTTGCACCAGGCCGGTTCCAGATACTTCCGGCCGCATTTTATGATTTCCCGTTACATGTCGAAGAACCGAGGGCCATCCATTCGTCGCCGGGATAGTTTGTTTAGTCCGAATGTCGAAGCCGAGCGATTTATCGCACGCGACATTCCTAGGTTTGCAAAGCATATTTTACCGTATCAACCGTGCAACTTTCCCCGTGGGACGGGATTTATGGGTTCCCGTAAGACACCTCGCTTGGCCCCTGGTTTCGAAAACGCGGCGTAATTCTTAAGAGTATCAATGCAGCCACCGTTAAACGAGCCACAGAGATTATGAACGACGTGAGTGGACAGAAGGGGCGCGAGAAATTAATTAAAATTTCGTTTCAATTGAAAACACGAAGCGATAAAAAGGGAAAAGAAGCATTCGACTTTTTTTTTTTTTTTTTTTTATTAAAAAAGAACGTGAGAAAAGCAAAGAAGTCAAAGAAAGTTGTTCTTGTTTAATAAAAAAAAGTCAGTGTGTCAATTTCGTTTCAAACGAAGCGAAGTTCTCTTCTCTCGCTGGGCTCTCGAGTTTCCGAAAATTAATTAATCCACGGCTAAAATTTACATTAATATCCGCGACAAGTCGCCGGAGCTTCTGAAAGTCGAATCCCTCGAAGCTGTCGTTGTTCGAAATAACGCGACCAAATCCACAGAGTCGAGCGTAGCAAAACAACTATGATTCGTTGTATAAGAAACGCCGCATATTTCACAGACGAAGAATTCAAATACCAGTCGAGGGGGCCATTGGCTCGCGGCAAACTCCGAGAGACGACGTTAGGCGTCTCTCTCTTCACTCCGTCCTCATTAATTCTATTAAATTCATCTCGCTCGTATCGCGTTTCGCTTTTAATATTCTAGCGGAGTCCGCCTCCGCAAATTGCCTGCGATCTTTCAATAGAATCAAACTATCCCCGATGTCTTAATTTCGATCTACGGCTCCTCCGAGTCTTCTTTCTTCTTTGAAACCTAACCTAGAAACCAGTCGCCGAATACACTCTCTCTCGCGATATACTAATTTTCAGGATTCCAATTCTAACTCACCAGGTTTTAAAATTCTGTTCGTTTTTATTTGATTTCTGAAATCGTTCTCTGCTCTCCGATTCGAGGGAGGTTGAAACGAACGACAGAGAGAGATTGTTGTTATTTGTTCACTTAACGTCACGTCAGATATGCTGATTTTTAAAATTCCGTTCGACTTGTTTTATTTGACGAGTCGACGCCTTTTCTTGGTCTTCGATTCGAGGAACCTGGCATCAAGAGATTATTAGATATTATATAAACGAACTTTCAAAATTCCATTCTATTTATTTGATAAAGTCGTTGCTTGAAATTCTTTCCTATGCTGATAAACCTGAGACCATTATTGTTATTATTTATTTATTTATTTAATGCGTCAGACAAACTAAACTTTCCGAAATTCCAGTTCTAATTTTTACGTTTTTTTTTTTTTTAATTCCATTCTATCCGTTTCGACAAGTCGTCAAATTCGATTTATTCGATCGGTCCGTCGTCGCTTGATCTTTGAAATTCTCTCCTAGTCTTCGTTCTGAGAAACTTGAAATCAACGACAGAAATAATCGTTGCTTACAAAATTTAATTGACAAGTTTTGATATTTCCATTGTATTTATTCGCTTGATTTCTGAAATTCTTTCCTACTCTCCAATCTGAGGAACCTGAAACGACTAAAGATTACTGTTATTATTTGTTTATTTATTATCGCGTCAGCTAAATTCACAAGTATGAAAATTTTTCTCTTTCCTTCTTCTCGTCTTTGCTTCCAGATAACTGCATAACGTTCTTCCGATCTTTCATGATTAAAGAACACGAGATTGTTCCTTTTTCATTTGGATGATATATATATATATATATATATATATATATATATATATATATATATGAATAAACAAAATGGAATGGGATTTAGGAGAAAGAAAAAGTAGTATATTAAAAATTAGAAATTTGTTTCTTGATCGAAACAACTCGACGAATGATAAACA
>NIPQ01037072.1:0-11509 GCA_002806875.1 Lepidotrigona ventralis hoosana
TTACTAAGTAAAACAATGCTCGTGGATATTTATTTAGTAATAAACGTCAACTAAAGTTTAATGCGTTGCAACATCAACTGTTCACGTTTAATGTAACAACTATGTAAAATTGTTCAATTAATCGTAAAATTAAGAAACTTGCGCTCTGATCAGTTACTGAATCTAACCGACGTTAAATATCTGCAAATCATATATTTTATTCAAGCGTACAGTTATTATATAGACTTCCCGAATTGATATTTTACAATCTTGAAAATAAAATAGTAAGTGTTTTTGTATCGTTTCACGAATAATGTACACATTACTGTATACGTTGTGAAACAGACATAATTTTCCTCACTAATTGCTTTCGAATTATTTTCAAGCAGCAAAGATTTCTTACAGCGATGGCAAAAAGAAAGTTTAAAGAAAATAAAAGCTACGCTACAGTTTCATCGAATTTGTATTTACTTTCATTGATTACATTTAACTACTGAGTTATAATTGACAAAAGAAATAATTCCATCTAATCAAATAACAATTGAAAAAAAAATAATACAGTCCACGATCTTTCAGAGTTAAATTGTTTTTCAGAAAAAATTGTTCCTGCAAATTAATATTAAAATAATTGCATCTAATCAAATAACAATTGAAAAAAATAATACAGTCCACGATCTTTTAGGGGTAACTTGTTTTTCAGAAAAAATTCTTCCTGCAAATTAATATTAAAATAATTGCATCTAATCAAATAACAATTGAAAAAAAAATAATACAGTCTATGATCTTTCAGGGGTAAATTGTTTTTCAGAAAAAATTTCTTCCTGCAAATTAATATTAACGTTAACGCTGTATTCAATAAAATAATCAAACATTTCTTTATTTAATACAAACAGGAGTATCAGGAGTACAACTTTCCTGTTTGTATTAAATAAAGAAATGTTTGATTATTTTATTGAATACAGCTTTAACGTTAATAAATAATAAAGATACTTTCTACCTATAGTTTTCTTAATTTTCGTAAAAAAGGAGGGAAACTCTGTGAAAATGATAAGAGTAACGACGCAAGTAGTAAGATCAATGATAACATCTTTCTACTTATAGTTTTCTTGATTTTCGTAAAAAAAGAAAGAAAAACTCTGTGAAAATGATGAGTGACGACGCAAGTAGTAAGATCAATGATTACATCTGTTATCAATGATAACATCTCAACAGATTCTCAAAGGTTTTAGTTTCGTACGAAAGACTTATCATTAAATTTCATCCAAACTCTATGGAGCCTTAGCAAGAGCACGTGAAAAATGTGAATTCATCGATGGATTGTAGACTGTCGAGATCATCGAGCGAACCAACGAGCGTTCGATTGACCGAGTTGATTAAGTGAATGAATTGCAGATCATGACGATTGGATATCGACACCTTGGGAAACGTGCCACCTGTCAGACGCATAAGTCACTGCCGATACCACCGACAACGCTAATAGATGCAACCTCCTTGCAGTCACGTCATTCGAAAATTAATTACAGTTGCGGCCGCGGGGTCGCAAAGAACAAGGACTGAATAATTAACGCAACCGCGTTGGTATCGCGCCGCCAGCTAATTATAGGCCCCTCCTTTTCTATTCGCCTGATTAGCATATTCGTTAATTATCGGGCCTACGTTACGTATATACTTACGTGTGTACATACGTAACGTAGGACCCTGTCGTTCGCTAAGCTTGCGTGCGCTAATATTCGAGTGAACGTGCGTGTCGCAGATCGTACGAGTATGTTCGGTATACTACATACGTAACGTGCCAAGCTACAATCTCCACCTCTAACTGCAAATGCCGCAAACTGCATAAGTTTCCTCGTTTATGGATACGACTATCATGGAACATTCAGAGAAATTTATTTCTTCTTCTTTTTTTCTTTTCTTTTTCCTCTTATTTACGCGACAGAGCGATTGCCATTAATTATTTGCATGACAAGATTGGAATTTTTATCCACGAAAAGAATCACTCGTTTCGCGATGAAAGGATATTTTGTCACATACACAGCCGATTTCACAGATTTCAATCGTTCAAATTGTGTCTGATTAACATGTTCAACGAAGGAATAAATTGTCCAATTTGCAAACTTCTTCATTGACGATAGATATGTTAAAGTTCTCCTACTCTCACGCGGGCATAAGTCACTTTAGAGACTTATTTTCTCTAGTCTTTGACGTTTCAAAACTATGTAGAAAGTTCATAATTGCGATGCAATTTAACAGTAGATTAAAAGACAATGCGTTTGAAAACGAATATTAGTTGAATAAACTCTGTGAAAGTAATAAGAGTAACGACGCAAGTAGTAAGATCAATAATAACTTCTAAAATTCAAACACATATTTCTAATTTCGATAGAAAAATACCGTTACGTTCGTCGAATAAATGCAAACGACATTATTAACAATTTCCTTGTTTGAAAAGGGAAAATTGAGGAAAGAAAGAAATTAAAAATTCAATGTGTTGGAGAACCTTCTGTCTCGAAAATAAATTTCGAGAAATCGCTGCTCGCCGTGCATATTACATGCAATTCTTTCACAAGATGAATTTCTCCGTGTTCCAGCATGTTTCAAATTTTTGCTGCCCATTGAAAATTTTCATTCAACAGTCGAGCGTGCTTGTGGAGGGCAGCCCGAGCAGATTGAAACGTGAAATATCTGCTCGAGCAAGATACGAAGAGCGCGGCAGAGTTTAATCACGTGTCATTAGCATGCTCGTTAATGGGAACTGATTCGAAGAAACGACGAACATGACAATCGTCCACGTGTGCAAGGGAGCACTCGAGGGCTCGCACAGTACAATGGAAAGGCAAGTTTACGCGTATTCGAGCGTTTATCGCGGCGTGTCGAACGGTGCACGCAATCCCAGCGTTACACCACACCCTGTGTGTCGTATTCGCAAAGCGGAAATACTACTGGAACTCTCTGCCTCTAATCCTCTTTGGCCGTGTTTACAAGTGCGAAGTTCCGAAAGTTCCAATCGTGAAAATCGGTTTTACTGCTACAGGTTACGTTTGAATGGCCCTGAAAGGCAGCGAATGAGGAGATCGCCGTCACCTCGTCCAACGTTCGAAACTCCTCAAACGGGACTCGAAAACCCATTTTACAGCGACCAGGTGGAGAAAAAGAAGAAGACAGCTTTCGCCGTTTTATGGCCGAAAGTTCTACTGCAATTTCTTCGCGTTGAAATTCATTCCTCGGCTTTCGAAGTAATTAAATATATATATATGTACGTTCAACTTCTCCGAGTGAATCTTGTTTAACATGGACGAAACTGCCAGTTATTTCCCGTGGCGTTAACATTTCTCGCTGAATCATTACACCTCACGTTCGTTTTTGAATAAATAGAAGAGGCTTTCGATGGAAACTGCATCGCTTGAAATAGGAAATATTCCAACATTTTCACAATGCATGGTGGCACAAGTGAATCTTTAATGAATTAAAAACAGAGAAACGAATTAATTTCAATTCGCTGCTCACGGAAGCTTGGGAAATGAAACGTGTTAATAATGAATCCTTTCTTGGTCTTTAATCGTCGTCGTTGTTAATTATTCTTCTACTTTGTTTAAAAAAATTCATAGAAATTCTTTGACGATGGAGAAAGAAAATGTCACTTCTGGAATAATGGATTAAAAAGGACAGAAATTTTGTGAATTACATGTTGATATTTCATAAGAGTAATAACAATTAGTAATAGTTGATGAGAGATGTAGTTGTATGTGTATAATAATCGAACTGGTAATCTCAAATAAATGTCGTTCATTTAACTCGATAAACATACATATAGTTATTCTATTAAATCCACCAAGATGAATTATTATCAAAGCATTGGGAAGTATTTGTAAACTACCTGTTGAAACGTAATCTGTGTGGATTTTCCCTACAACTCGGTATCTTGAAACATCATCAAGGGATACATTAATCAAACTAAGCATACAGGTTGTTCAATGCGAGTTCAAACTTTGTGCATTCAATTAAACGTAATTCAGTAAAGACGATTATCGCTTGACAGTTTACAGAATGCGATGCAATTACTGTAATATCAGATACAGCTTTAGAAATTTTGAAGATTCGTTTATTTTTAAAAGGCTCATACATGTGTGTGTGTGTGCCTTTGAGACCGAGAAAACTGTTTATCCAACACTGAAATTAAAAAAAATCAGCATAAATACACTTCATTAGTCATCCCTGTATATTCTGTAATTTTACGCTCAACTAAAACTAAAAACACACATTAATTTTTTTTTACCACAATCAATAGCGAATATTTATACATTTCTAAGAAGTTCAGGGCCAGAATACATATTACGCATACAAAAATATTTACGAAATATTTCTACTCGAGTTCCATTCCTTTTCAATGGTACAAAATTGCATCCCGAGGTCCACAAGCACGAGTCTTCTCAATCCGTACTCGAAGAAGATCGTTCAAATAGTCCACAGAAGAAAATTAAAAAAAAAAAAGAAAGAAAAATTACTTACGACACCGGAAAGAAAACGGTAACGCGCGATTATTTGGCGAATAAGCGGAAGAAAGAAAGATATTCTTAACGACGGTAGCACGGACTGTTGGAGGAGAGTTGAGAGTATCGTGTCGCGGCGAGCCTATGGCCAATAGTTTCACCAGGCTTTCACCGATAAATGAGCAATAATGGCAGTCGGTTGGGGGGTAATGGTCCCGTTTAACACCCACCGATCGTTCTCGTTCGTTCGGGTATCGCTACCTCGGGACTAACGGCAGCCAGCCAGCAAAGTATATTGGGCCATCGGTGTATCGACGCCACGGTTATATCGGCACGAAAACACCGGCTAGTTACGTACAGGGTCTCGCGGCGAATGAAAAGTTTTCTCTCATTCCGCGAAAAATCAACGATAACTTCCAAATCAATGTGGCTCTTTGGGGTTTCAACTGGCCGACTTTTCCAGCTTAGCGACGTCGTCGTCGTCGCGCGCGCGCGCGCGTGTGTATTACTTCACGAAACGCACGTTTATGTGTTTTCGGTGACCCCTGCTGTCCACAATCAATGATATCAATTTGGTCATTTTCTTCAAACGCTTATCGTTCGAGTTACAGCAGATTGCGGATTTTTATGTATTTATGGGAAATTGAAAAACGCAAAGTTTGAAAAACGTACGTAAGAATGTGTGAAATATCTAAGTGGAATGTACATTGGAATGTGTGAAATATCTAAGTGAAATGTAAAGTGGAATGTACATTAGAATGTGTGAAATATCTAAATGGAATGTACACTGGAATGTGTGAAATATCTAAGTGAAATGTACATTGGAATGTACATTGGAAGTTACAGTGGAATATAAAGTGGAATGTGTGAAATATCTAAGTGGAATGTACATTGGAATGTGTGAAATATCTAAGTGAAATGTAAAGTGGAATGTACATTAGAATGTGTGAAATATCTAAATGGAATGTACACTGGAATGTGTGAAATATCTAAGTGAAATGTACATTGGAATGTACATTGGAAGTTACAGTGGAATATAAAGTGGAATGTGTGAAATATCTAAGTGGAATGTACATTGGAATGTGTGAAATATCTTAGTGGAATGTAAAGTGAAATGTACATTGAAAGTTACAGTGGAATGCAAAGTGGAATTTGTGAAATATCTAAGTGGAATGTAAAGTGGAATGTACATTGGAATGTGTGAAATATCTAAGGGAAAAGTAAAGTGGAATGTATATTGTATAATTAATAGCATTAATACAACGCATAATGTACTATTGATATATAGTGTTTATTATATATTATAGTATTTATTTTGTATAGTGTTTTTTATATAATATTTATATATAATGTTTATTGTATATTATAGTATTTATTTTGTCATTAACCTACGTTATATAATGTGTACGCAGAGATGGTTATAAATCATAGTAATTGGAATTCTATGGTTCAAAATAAGACGAAAATCAAAAATAGTGTTTCGCTTTTGAGAGAAATACTTTGAAAATCAATCCAGTCCTCGTGCATCTAGTGATTAGCACTGTAATGGATTGCTCTAATTCTCTTTACATACGATACAAAATGTTAGGGTTTATTTATTATTAGCAGTTACTCGTTACGACGTAGTAAATCTAAAAATAAAAAAAATTCCTACTGGTTCACGATAAACAGAAGCGTATTTTTTTTAAAATGTACGTTTTCAAGAATTTTAATTATTGTGGAAATGATAGAAGTGAAAATTTTCGTAATTCTATTTAATTAGTTCTAGTGATAATATAAGAGCAAGTAGTAAGGTCAATGATAACTACATCTTATTGTATTTGTGTTTCAAAAACTTACACAAATTCTTTTTTTTTTTTAATAAACATGTAGAATATTAATAAGACTTCAAGAATTGTTATTGCAGTGTTTATAACTTAGCAACAACAAAGGATGGTATTATTGCAGAAGGTAAAGTAAAGGTACAAAACAGATGTAAAGTTGAAGCAAACAAACCGAAGGGCATCGGAACGTTACTCTTTAAATTTTCATCCTTTGTGCCACCAGCAATAAGTAGATGAGCTGTGTTTGTACGTAGGAAATTGCAGAAAATGCAAAATATTTTTCAGCAGCGACAAATAATAAAAGGTGCACCGTGAAACATAATGTAAACGTAATACAATTACTTCTGATGGCAATAATTTGCCACCAAGGTGCCATTTTGTAGGAATTATATTTTTACGATTGCACTGTTATTGTAATAATTATTGAACATTTTTTACATTTCTATACACATTATATGCATTTTTGCTTCCTTTCACAATCCATGAATACATAGAAATTCAGTCTATAAAATAATAACAAAAGAAACGTGGCTTTAAATTCTGCTCTATTCGACCCTCTAAATGAACATGGGAACGTCTCTAGTAATAGAGTTTGCCACGACACAGCGACGAATGCAATCTTCCCTGGTACGTGCCAGTGTTTAGCGCCGCGCTATAAAGTTTTTGTCACTGACTATGAAATGGCAGTGAGAAACGAGCGAACCTGTCATGCTCGACTAAAATGGTAGATTAAACGTCTCGCTGTCAAGCTTTTCAAATCGATTCGTGCTTCCCTTCTTTTATCTTTCAACACACCAACCAAACCACGTATATATAAAAACTGGAAATTCAAACTAATTCAACGATATTATATACGATATTAAATCATTGCGTGATTGTTAATTGCTTTAGTAGATATATTTCTGGATTAATAAGTGCATTAAAATATGAATGCATTGATCAATTATATAGAAGTATTCGAAACTTTTGAACAATTGATACACTTTGAAATTGTTTCGACTGTATCGATTCTAAAGAATACGCCGGTGAAAATATTTTCCTTTCTTTTTAAATGATTTGACGTTCATTTTAAATGATACTTCTGTAACGATGCTTCTTTAACATATTTGACAAATATTAAATAAAACAGGTGTAACTGAAGAAGATTTTATACAGTGAATACATCATTCGAATAATTATATATAACAGGATATATATTTTACACGTTGCAACTAACCCAAGATAACACTGTACAACCTTAAATCCCTTGAAAAATAAAAATATACTAGATATTGAAAAGTATATTCTGCCCTCAATCAATATACCTTCATAGCATAAATAGCAGGGCGTAATTATGCTTTTCACAGGGGCATATGTAATTTATCTTTTAAACCCTTGCTTAATTTAAATGTAAATGAAAGGGTACAGAGGCAGGTAATTAATTAAATTTCCTATATCTTTATGCGTAAAAAAATAATAAACATTTACATAGACGTGCAACATTGTTTAATAAACCATGTACGATATTAACCGAACAATGTTCAACAATTTCTATATAATAAAATTATATAGGAAAAAGGAAATTAAATTCATCAGACAATGTTCCAGTGAATGAACCTACTAGCAAGCAGTCTCAATAGTACCTATGTATATTGTTCCAGTAGCACGACATAAACTTTTTGCTATCTGGTGCCTGCAAAACAGCAATGAGAAACGAGCAAAGCTGTCGTGCTACTCTAAAATGCTGGATTAAACGTCTGGCCCGTGTGACCGATTAGTTTCTCTTTTGTTCACTGTATCATCTACTTGTTTTATGAATCAATTACAAACCAGAAACAAGCGAAACACGTGATTGGAATATCTCGCAATATCACCGAGCACTTTCAGTCACACTATATATAAATCCTACAATTTCTTTAACAGAAAAAGAAAAAGAAGAGGTTAATAGAGGTTGATAGAAAGACTCCCCTTTAAAATTTTCTCATATAGTATACTTTGGAATGGAACAGACTTTTCTGAGAATTGAAAACATTACGATTGTAACTTTAGAATTTAAATGTAATTAATTAAACGATTTGAGTACACGTGTATGAAAGGATATCTATTTAGTTGAGAAGTTAGTTGTCTCTTTCGAAATTTTTAAATGAAATGTTTATTAATTGGAAACTTTTAGCAAGTGCAAAGATTAATGACATCGAAATGGAAATTGATTTCAATAAATAGGACAGATTTTAACAGACTGTATTCTTGTATTTTTATTGACAACCATTCGCAACGAGATGAAGTGCGAATTTTTATGTATTGATAAGTGAAACAATTTTCTACCGATCTATTTAATTTTTAATTAAACTCGCAGGAATCTGATGATTCATCTGATCGACGAGAAAATTTTTCAACAGCATGAATAACCAGACGCGACATCTACAAACGAAAGATTTACATTCCCTGCACTTTTATCATTGAAATGTTATACCTACGAGTGAAATATTCATTTCGCGTGACAATCAGCATGCTGAAGCCAGTTCACCACTGGTGAATTTTCAATCGAAATTGCATGTATCGGTAAGAGCGAAGCGCGTGAAAAAATATAATTATACGAAAAAAAAAAAAAGAAAAAAAAAGAAGAAGAAATGAACGAGAGAAGTGACACGAGAAATCGATCCATTCGAGTGGTGCAATGCACACGTGCACGTACACAAGCGGATGTATTATACACACGTACACCGGAGGCATCCTTTTGAGAGTGCAGTTACGCTTTGTCGACCAGTCAAGGCTTTCCTATAACTGGCTGCGATCGAGCGATCGTGTAACCTTTCAACTGTATTTTGTCGCGCGCCTGATGTTTTCACCCTCCTCTGTCCCTGTCTCACAGCCTATCATCAGGTATCGCGATATCCAGAATTTTATCTACATGATTAAGTTACGCCGCGGAATCGGTAGTCTGTTCGGTATAATCGGTTGGTGTCGATGCCAGGTTCAAAAAAACGATTTATACGTAAAATCTGCTGCGAGAATCCGACACCCACAGTGTTGCATTCCGTCACATCCATACGTGATCGAAAGTGAAAAAAATTCACGAGAAACACGGTCGAGAAATTACGACGGAAGTTACGACACGTACACGGATTTGATCACACGTCTGCGATTTACCCCGATCGATAGTATTACGAATTTAAGTAGACAATGAAACTTACACGGACGCCGTGCAAGATTTCACAAATTGTCAAGTGAAGATCAAATCTCGTCATTCTTGTTTTATACGCGTGTCAATAATAAAGAATTTGAAGCATAATTAATTACTGTTGCATGCACTGAAAAGTATCAAATAACGTAGGGGGAGAGATACTGATGAATGATCGTAGTTTCTACGAATGTTCAAAATTTTCTGATGCAGTTTCTCTTAATTTTTTTTCTACACGTTATATTTTCCACAAGAGATTACTGTTCGTTTCAAACACAAAAATGTATTAATAATACACTGTACTTATTTCTTTTAAGACAAGAGAAGTATAGCAATTTTTTCAGATTTAGTTTCTAAATTTTTATTTTGTTTCTTCCAAAAATTTGTAGCTTCAACGATTCAAAGCCACGTCACGTTAGATTCCGATTTTATTTTAAAGATTTTTGTGTTATTCGCATACGAATTATTGTATAAATTGTCCATTTTGTATAATTATTCCCACACAATTTACTCAAATCAATTGTTTGAAGTGATATTTAAAATGACACCTTTTCTGCATATTCTAAGAATAAATAAATTAACTCTACCCTTTAAAAAGATATTTAAAATGTGTTAATACTTGAACTAAAATCAAAAATTTTTAATACTTGATATATAGGTATGAGTTCAGACAGAATAGAAATATATACTTGAATATACTACTTTATGCGTACGTATACTTCATGATATATTTATTTTAAATATACCAAATATAGGTATCAGTTCAGACAGAATGGAAATATATACTTGAATATACTACTTTATGCATACGTATACTTCATGATATATTTATTTTAAATATATGAAATAAAGGTATCAGTTCAGACAGAATGGGAATACATACTTGAATACTACTTTATGCATACTTGATGATATATTTATTTTAAATATATCAAATATAGGTATCAGTTCAGACAGAATGGGAATACTACTTTATGCATACGTATACTTCATGATATATTTATTTTAAATATATCAAATAAAGGTATCAGTTCAGACAGAAGAATGGGAATACGTACTTGAATACTACTTTATGCATACGTATACTTGATGATATATTTATTTTAAATATATCAAATATAGGTATCAGTTCAGACAGAATGGGAATACTACTTTATACATACTTCATAATATATTTATATACTTCATAATATATTTATTTTAAATATATCAAATATAAGTATCAGTTGAGACAGAATGGGAATACATGCTTGAATACTACTTTACACATACGTATACTTCACAATATATTTATTTTAAATATATCAAATACACGTATCCATCGTCTATAGAAGTTTCGTCCCTTCTTCAAAACTTGAAACAACTTCATTCCAGCTAATTACTCGAACTCCAGCGAAATCGAAGCTCGCGTAAACTGAACAACGCGAGAAAACACCGTTAATCCCACCGCGATTAATAACAAACGGCTAAATGGAATTATTACGAGCAACAGCAATATTATTCCTATAATACGAAGACAATGAGGGATCGAGGTACGACTAGCTGCCGCAGAAACTGAATTAAATCCACCCGGTGAGAAGAGAGGTAGTATAGTAACGCTATACGGCGAAGGTAAATCGTTCTGAATAAATCATTCGCCGCGCGAAATGAATTGAAGAGCTATTTATGGAATGGCTGAACAGTTTAATTTGTAGCCGGCTCTCAACTTCAAACACGCGATTTCTATTCATTAGGCACACACACACACACATACACAGGTAGACAGCAGCCAGGTGGTCAGACATCTGACGAGATAAGCGGCGCGGAGTTGACAGCGGAGAATAAGAGGCGGCCAGATGAGGTCACTCAACAATGGATTCGCGAAAGGATTCCCAGATCTGGATTTGGAATCCCCGTGAGTCCCGAGGTATCTCACCTTCGTTCTACCGTGAAATAAGTCTGGGACCTCGGCGCCCTGGCTCTCCGGTAGCTGACTATTTGCACTTGGCAACTAGTGGCGTGGCGCCTAGGTGCTCTCAACTAAAATACTACGTTCCGTCGACGCGCCTTTTACGCGGCAA
>NIPQ01037087.1:0-11309 GCA_002806875.1 Lepidotrigona ventralis hoosana
AACTGCAGACAGACACACATTTTAATCAGTCCTTATCCATCTTCGATTATTATTCAAGAAGAGTCCAAGTACTTGTGACAATACCTCGGATATTTCATCTATCAAAACACGCGCTCATAGTCCCAGACTCGAATTGTCCAATCGAAGTTTCAAGAACTACTCCCTGTACTACATATTCCCCCTAATTTACACAAAGAGTCTGTGCGTATCGTCTGCGAAATTAACGCGTTCTCCGATGGCCCGGTTACCCACATATACGGTTCACACACGGTCCGCGAAGCGATGCGACACGAACCGATTTCCACGGGGTTTTCGCGACGGTGATATGTCAGTGGTCACGAATCCTGGCCACGATTCGGTCGATTAGCGTGCCGCCAGCGTGGATCTAAAAAGCTGGCGCTTATCCACGCTGGGGATAATCGACGCGGTTAGAATGTCGAATGAGCACGGCCGGCCGTTGTCCAGTCGAATATTTATCCAAATTGTAATATTGACGCGAAGTGGACAGATATTTTGGAAAGGGTGAAAGCGAGTTTCCCTGGCGCGCGGTCCGCGTCCGCGTTTCACAATCGATTTTCTAGTCAATGCCGGAAAGCCGGACCGGCAACAATGCTCCGATTTTCGGGATCTCGCTAGCATAAATAGCAAATAGCGAAGGTCCTGTAGGTGTATGTGGTCCCGGTTGGACCAGCCAGAACGAACTATCACAGCGTACTCACTCCCTCTCTCTCTCTCTCTCTCTCTCTCGCTCGCTCGCTAGCTCGTTCTCTAGCTCGGTTCTGTACGTACGTGTACGTTGTACACCGAGTACCGACAACAATGAGGCAGAGACAAAGGCCAGGTACAATGCTGATGTTGAACTCGACTGATTTCGACGATTTTTGGCCTTTGCATGTGCATCGCGCGTTACTCGACAATGATTCCCGCATACGTAATCATCGCTATGGGCAGGGAAGGCTGGTGTACACTCGCGAGGCAGTGGCTCTCACGTCGCGCCCTCTTTTTCCCTCCGCGCGCGGGTTCCTGAAGCGGCCGATGTCGAGAGAGAGAGAGAGAGAGAGAGAGAGAGAGAGCAGCCCGGTTTGTTCCCGGAGTGTTACCCGCCAACCGCGTCGCGCTTTTCAATCCCTCGGACTCCAACGCGGTGTGGCGTCACGTCGCGATTCCTCCCGTGCTCCTCCCCCTCACTCCGGTTTATCGGTTTAAATACCAGCGCTGGCCGGATAATAATAATTGTAAGCGATAGCCGATTTATGGGCCGCAATCAGCCGTGTTTCTAGCGGGCCGGCTACAATCTATCTAATCAATGGCAGTTAATGCCAAACGCGGCACGGGCTATTTAAATGTAAAACTGATAATTACTCGGGCGTCGTTGCTTAATATTCCGTGATCGTTTCAACGTTTAACGGATCATTAGCTGCGCTCTATGGCGCTCGAAGGGGATCGATCCCTCTACGATCGACTCTTTTGCCCAGTATCGCTGTGTCTCTGATTCTTTGCTGCCCGATGAGTCCGTTTGTCCAGCCGCGTGGGCCAGTCGGACGAGAATCGGTCTCGCGAGCGAACCGCACACGACACACACGCGGGGAGTGGACAGTTGGATCTTCTCCTCTCGGCAAGAGAGGCTTAGCTCGGTTCTTTCGCGAGAAGGTTTTTCGTAAATCGCGAGCGAAAGGAGGGCCGATCGATTGAGCACCCCTGACCGCACCTGAATAGATACATTGTGCCGGGGCAGCCTATTGACGGGCGATTGTTCCCTCAACAATAACAACAATATCTGAATAGTCGTCGTGCACATCTCTCGCGCACGCACGAACCCACGCACCCACGCACGCACTCGCGCTCCGCCACTGGCCGCCATGTGTGTGTGTGTGTGTTGCGCGTACATCCCTTTGCACGCTCGCGTCGCGCATCCCTTCACACGCCGCCACGTACCGGTCTTTTTGCGCGATCGTACTTACACTCGCTCGGCCACGCCGAAGAGATAGAGCATCTCTCTCTCTCTCTCTCTCTCTCTGTCTCTCCACGGCATTCCACGGACCGCGGATAAATAGCGTGTCGGGTTAGATCTTCGAGACTGCGTGTTTGAATTGAATTCGTCGCCGCAGTCGATTTTCTTCCTCTTCGCGATCTTGTCACTAGGCTGGGGACGTTGACGAAGGCAGGACGAATGATTGAAAAACTGGGAATAAATGATAGTTCATGCAAGCGAAAGATTCTGCAAAGCGTCAGTTTATGAACAGTTGGATTGTACAATTCGCAGGTAATTTAAAAATGTTGTTATCTAGAAGACTTTGGAACGAGATAGGTGTAGGTAAAATTTTGTTTCGTCGCAACGAGTACACCATACCATGAACGTGCGTTTGTATATATTTCTATCGTTTATCATTTATAAATTGATGCTTGAAATTTCTCTTTACAATCTTTCATTAAAATACCTGTTTTCGACAAAGTTGTTTATTCCCTTCGATGAAATTGAATCTCAAATTACAATAAATCCTATCTCAGTCTCCTATCAACAACCAATTAAAGATGAAGGTTTCCCAAACAAAGAAACAGAAAGAGAGAAAAAATTCGTGACGTTCGAGACTCCAATGCTAATTTTTGAATGTTAGTTAGTTAATTAAAAAAAAAATTAAAGTTGTTCAACGTATAAAGATACACGGAATGTACAAAAGAGAAAAAGATTCATTGAGCGTTACACGATAATGAATGAATAATCGTATGCTTAATGTGCATTAGTTTAAATAATTGAGCGTAACACGGCGTCGTTGTAAAATATTGTTTATTACCCGCTTATAAACAATGGTCAGTAAAGACTCTAGCGAAATGATTTCGGTACAATTACAATACTCTGGTTGCGAGCGCGCATTACATTTATCGTGAAAATGTATAAGCCAATTATAATTATAGCGCTCCGGTCGATTCGTAATATTATAATAGGTTGCTATGTCGTCGTGCACAAAGAGGCGTATTTAATGCTTATTAATAATTCTACCTGCGAAAAAGTCGCAGCTAGCATGTATACCTACGCATTGCCAACTTAACGTTGATTAATAATGTTATTATTGACTGGCAAACGAACGTTCATTGTACTTTTGCATCGGTATATATAGCTTTTATAAAATATCGGGGAAAACACGGATCGGCTAAATTACATCGTATTTCACATAGTTTCCCCTCCCACGCGAATATTTCTTAATATTATCAAGCTTGTTCCTTGCAACGTATAAATGTCACATGTTCACGTACGTTTTGTAAAACGAGAGAAAGAAAAGAGGAAGAAACAAAAGAAGGAAAGAGAAAAAAAAAAGAAGAAGAAGCAAGAGGAAACGAAAGCAAACGAAGTGTTTTGGATTTCCGTGAAGTCACTCGACGAATGGGGCACAGGGGAGGGGGGGGGAGGGCTTCTTCCTAAAACGTGCAAGACTGCGTTTTTTCATAAAACGCAGTCTTCGACTGCGTATGCATCAGTTGCATAGCGTGCATTTAAATACATTGATGAAACGTGTAAGACCCACGCAGCCCATTACCGGCTAAACAAATGATCGGGATGCAATCGTCAGAAACACGGTTAGCTAATGTCGACAGAGAAATGAAAATTGGCACGATTGTTCGGCTGCGATTAACGTTGAACAAACACCGGGCGTGCGAACAAAGGACAACAAAAATCGAACCAAATTTTCCGACAAACCGCCACCGTTTTATATCTGACAATCAATCATCCGACACCAGCGGACAAAAAAAATGTGTATACATATATATGTGTATACATATATATGTATATATATATATACGGAACATATATATGTATATGTACGAAGAATTCCAGATAGAAAAAAGAATCGCTCTTCGAACGCGATCGTTTTCAACGTCTCCTTAAGGGATACCACGGTTGATTGCATACTTTCGCTGGTCTTCTTTTTGACGTTGTTCAGTTTACGGATTTACTTTGGAGCCGGCTGCCGCTTGTCTTCTCATCTTTTCATCGTAGTTCGTTGTCGTAACGATCTCGTTCTCCTCGTCGGCGATCTTGAAAAATCGATGACAGTCTAGAACAGGTATGGCGATGGTTCGCAAAAGCCACAGTCTTGACAGGTTGTCTGCGAAAATCAGAAATCAGGGGTTTCAGACTCAGGATCGTAAGAGTTTCCAATCTGCGAACTGTGACTTGGGACTTGAAGATTTAATATCCGGATAATGCTTGGAAATGCAGGAATTCGAAGGTTTGAAAATTTAAACAATTGGACATTCGGAGATTTGATTTGAATTCAGAGGTGTTTGGTGGTTTAAGAATTCAGGGATCTAGGAATTTAGGAATCTAAAAATTTTGGAGTTTAGGAATTCGAAGATTTAGAACTAAATTTGGAAACTTGGTAAATTTTTGCAGTTATTTTGCCTTTCACCATTTGATCCTCGAAATTCGAAAAGGCTCGACGTTTGAACGACCTGAAACTCGAGAATTTAACGATTTAGCGCCTGCTGCGTTGTAACGCGTTGATCATTGACAATAGCCTCGTTTCGAGTCTGTTTTGTTCACAATTTTTTCGACACGCAGCAAAATGGCCCAGTCGTAACGCGAAGGAGGAGGACTGATCGAATCTGTCAAGCTACCGGGGATTCAGTTAGTTCTTTTCTCGTTCGATCGTTCGATTCCCGTTCGACACGTCGCTGAAGCACATCGTTCGACCGAAGAAATTCACCATGCAGAACTATTTAACAACGCGTTATCGTCGCGTTCACGACAAAATCAAAGATGCTCGAATGTCGGATGTCGGGAACAAATTTTCCAAAGTACGTTCGTTCGTCAAATCGTCCTTGAAACATCCGACGCTGAACAATCGTAACGTTCAATTTCAGAGCCTCAGAGAAATCAGAATATTGTCGTTGTTGAATCATTTTCCACAATCACTGAACAAGGTCTCCCTCGTCGGTATGAGAGTACTGGAATTCCCCTACAACCAACACTGGCGAAAATCTTGGCTATTCAAGTATTGGGCAGTTTGTTTAGTCGTCTGTTTGCCAGTGATATATCAATTGCAAGCGACGAGCTCGGAGAAGTTAGAAATCGTTCCGAGGCGGGACTCGGAAACACCGGCGGAGAAGAGTAGAGCCGAGCAGGCAGGAAATATTTCACGTGGTAGAGAGTGATTTCGAATGGAAACACTTTCGGAGACAATCCCTTTGACGCGTCTCTCCGAAGGTGGAACGAGGATAGACGGAGTATTACGCTTAATTAGAGCAAACGATCGTTTAAGGTAGACTCGAAATTACTTGGAATAATTTTGCACCTAGAAATGGCAGGGATATTTATATTGATACTAATAATAAGAACATGGAGAAGACGTAGTATAATGGATATAGAAATATTATAGATTAGTTACAAAAATGACTGTCACATCGTGTAACGTGACTGACAATGTGAGTTTAGTGTATGTTTCGATACGTGGACGTTAAAATTGTTCTCAGTGTTAAATATATATAAACAGATATTATGGAAGATGTATTTTTGGTTTTTATCGAATTCGACTATAAGGATATATGCAGCTCCCATATTTAAATTAAATTTATCGGAAAGCTATGAATTCCTAGGTCCAAACAAACTAATTTTTGCAAATAAATTTTTGTACATTTTCATGGAAAAACTGTAGGTGTGAAGATGTATCAAAAGCGCATGATACCCGAAAATATAAAAAAATTATTCGGAGCGAACCACTTTTCTCAATATATAATATTTGAGTGAGCGAATATTAATGAAGATACGAAATTGAAATTCACGAGAATCAGCAGCCTATTTAGAACACACGTACATTTTAGAAGTTTATTTCAATTATTGGAAAATTGGGGACTATCTCTTGGTCACAGTGACACGGTAATTGATAAAATTAAACTCACCGTTGGATATTCTTCCGTTAATCCGAATTCTCCTAAACGATAGTAAACCGATCTATTCTCCATGAAACTTCTGTAATCGTAACGTGGCATCGTTGGGATTCTCATTTGCCAGAACGGTTCTCTGACGTTCGCACCCAAATTTAATATATCTCGTTCTCTATAATAAACTCGTAATGGTGGCTGAAAACGAGATAGACGTTTTCAATTTTTATTTTATTATTCCAATTGCCGATGGTTGTGCAAATTTATATTTTATCGTTAAGTGCAGATAATTAAAGTACGAAGTAAGAGCAACAAAATATTCTGACAAGTAGATTTTCATCTAAATTTATATTTCTGTGAAACTAAATTTAAATTTAATTTAAATCACTTATATACACAGTTTAATGCGTATGAAGTAGCGTTAATATACGGTTGTTAAATATAATTCTGTTCCTTTCTCCGACCACTTATGTCTCTTGAATTCTCTTTCATCTATCAGTATATTCAAAGCAGAACACTTGTTACGATTTTTAGCGATCATTATTAATATTACGTACTCGGAGAAGAGTTTCCGAGTACGTAAAACTATAAAGAATATAAATTTGCATAAATATCTGCAAGCCAATTCAGTGCCAATACCTCTTCTTTTTGCTCGATCGGTTCCTCTCCTGGTGAATTTGGCCTGGAAGAGTTTGGAGATAATTGCGGCGTCGATGATTCGATAGAAGGTACAAAACTGGAGATTCCGCTTGATTCGCTACCCGGTGATATCGGTGAACATCCAGCCAAACTTCTTAAACCTCGTTCGTATAAAATTCTCGTTCCCAAAGCAGCGAAATGTTCAGGCTCTAGACCAGACAGAGGCAAAGCTATCGTTAACGCCATTTTCTACTTCACTTTTTCTGATCTTCTTCTTTTTAAAATTCTATCATACGAAAGTTTGAACGATTATTGGTGTCGAAAATTTTCTTGATTTCACTTCGATTAAAATAAACCTTTCGATTGCTAGAGACCGTTACGACGTTGACCGAAAACTAAAGGTTCAGTAGGCTCTTCTTCGATAACATTCTTCGTTGAATATGTGTGCCTTATTCATAATAGATACCTCGTATATACGTATATCCTCGAATGAGAGTGTGTATGAAAGTAAACATGACCTTTCTCATTTTCAAGTGGTAGCAACGTATGTTTAATTACAAATAATAATATGGTACAAATATCGTACGTTTCTCAGTTGGTTCCCTAATTTAATCGAACATCAAATGAATTCTCAAATTATAATTTCAATTTTTAATGAGCCTTGATATATATTTTTGCCACAAGATGAATTTTCTTTTTATCGTTTCTCAGTGTTGATTTTATTTTCGAATGTGGAGAGTGTACAAAATATTCTTTGACAGAATTTATTTGTTGACAGAATTTGTCAACATCCCCTAATTTTGAGGGTGAAACGATAAACATGTAGGAGTTTTTTTTATCGACGAGTATGCTTATCTCTCGTTGATAACAATCTGCAATTTCAGCTATTACCGACATCAGTTCCTTGTACCAACAGTGGTAGTTTGGACGAAAGTTTCCTTACCAACAGTTGTACATTCACATAAAAACGAAAGGATTTTTTAACTAATATATTTTATTCAAATATTGTATTGCAATTTTTAGTTAAAAATAGAGTGTCTATAATATTGAAATTTACTTGGAATTTTATGATTTTGATGATCAACTTTGAATCCATCATCACAGACGAAGTGTGATATCCATCTCTATCACATGTCGATAATGTAGAAACCTTTATATTTAGTTCCTTTTAGAACCCGTTTTGGTGTTGTACTTATTGACTACTAGAGGGTTTCTAAGACGACGCGTTCTTATCCAGTATTATTTCTTTCCCTAAATTGTTAATAAAAAAACAATATTTACTCATTTTATTGATATTAGATTTTTGCACATTCATCAGAAAGATGAGTATATTATTTTTACTATGTAATAGTTTAAAATTATTGAGAAGCCCATATGTATGATTTTCTCGCTAGTTATGTTGAACTTTTCGATTACTATATAAGACTGATACATCCTCCATGCTCCTGTGGTCCGGCGCTACTCAGGAAAACTACTGTGGAGTCTTCATTCAAGGATGTGTTAGGATTCTGCGAAGGTGTGTCATCTTTTCGACATCATTGCTTTCCTGTGCTCGGTTGGCTGTCCGTGTGTCCTGTTCTCAAAACACCATCACGTAACGTGTTTGTGAGAAGAAGAAAAAAAAGGGGTGTTTTACTGTTGATCATCATCAATATGGTTGTGGTCTTTCGCAGTTTGTATCCTTCTTCAAGGGATGATTCCATTACCACGGTGAAAAATCCAAAGCCCCGCCGCCCTTTTCAGTTCTCTTCAAATCTTTAAAAAACTCGGACAAGAGGGGGAAGGCGAGAAATCTGGCTGTACTTACACCCCCACCAACCCCACGGAATGAGCGTGTGTTCTGTCCGTTTCTTACGGAGTACCTGCTCTTTCCACCTTGACGGAGTGGCCAAAGAAGAAAAAAGGGCTTTCTCTCTCCCAAGGTTTGGAAAAAGGAAAAACAATGTGATCTTCTTTACTCCTTCTCATTGTCTGTCTGATCGCTGTATAGTTCAGTTTGAACAATTGGAATCTTCTCGCAACTGTAGTAGCCATAATTCGACCACATTTTTTGACTCGCTCATCATACTTTTTTCTTTGCAATTTTGTTACAATTTTCGATTGTCAATTAACATTAGATTTTTGTATATTCATTTGCACTAAGATTTATATATATATTATATAGTATACCTGTAAAAGGTTATCAAAAATCTATTTAATCATTACTAATTGAATGGATAGATCTCTCCTCGTTTTGAAATAAATCATTGGATGACCGACTGAGCAAATATCTCACTTTTTCCCTCAGCAACGCATTTTCTTTTAACCATTTTTCTTTCCTTTTATTGTTTTATCAGCCTCGAATTGAAATTCTTTGCAATCTATCAAATATCTTTTTTGTTTTTGTAAGATACAAGTTTTAGTTACAAAATCAGACGTTGAGCGCGCAGGTGTTGTACTGAACATACGTGGCTTTCTCGCTAGTGGTTACTTAAGTACTCAGTTAGTATATAAGAATGGTGTATAACGTATGTCTTCGTGGTCCGGAGCTACTCAGGAAAAAGAGACACTTGTACCAGCAATGAAAGTGCGTTATACGGTTACACAAGTTCTCTTCTCTCATTCTTCCTCCGTTCTCTCGTATCTTATCCACGATGCCATCTCTGTTGCGCTGTAATTGAGGGAACGCGAGGAAGAAATTTTCGGTCTTGTATCGAAGGAAAATCCCAGTGCAACGGCGCAGCAGCAGCAAATTACGAATTGGATCTCTCATCATCATCTTCGCAGAGAAAAGTTGTCTTTGAAGAAAAATTGTGACATACATTGAATTCCGCTGTGTGCACTGTTAAAACTCTAAAGAACTGACAAAAATTATGGTGGGAAGGAGCACAATGAAAATTTCTTGAACTTCCATTCCCTACCCCACATCTGACGCAACCTACGCTCCATCTTGATGGAGTTTTGAAACTTCTCTACACAGTAAAAACAACTGGATAAAAGTAGGGAAGCTTATAACTGTAGTAGTAATTCCAATTTGACCACACTTTTTGACTCGCTCATATTTTTTCCTTACAATTTTGTTAGAAATTATTTTATTATTGGAAAGTATTCACCAGTTGACATTAAATTTTTGTACATTCGTTTGCAAAAAGATATTTACACTATTTTTGCCATATAACAGTGAGGACTTATCAAAAACTACATTACTAATTGAATGGATATATATCTCTTCTCGTTTTGAAGTAAATCATTGGATGACCGACTGAGCAGATCTCTCACTCTTTTCCTTAGAAACACGTTTCCTTTTAATCATTTTCCTTTCTTTTTGTTATTTCGTCAACCTCGAATTGAAATTCTTCGCAATCCATCAAATATCTTTTCTGCATTTGTAAGTCACAAATTTTAGTTACAAAATCAGATGTTGAGCGCGCAGCTATTGTATGGTACATACATGGCTTTCTTGCTAGTGGTTGTTTAAATGTTCGGTTAGTATATAAGAATGGTGTATACTGAATATTTCCATGGTCCGGAGCTATTCAGAAAAGAGAAGACTGTACCACAAGAAGATACCGTACAGTTTTCTTATCCTTTCTCCGTTTTCTCTATCATCCACAACGATGTCGTTTTCTATGTCGCGTTGCTATTGAGGAAACGTGAGGAAGAAATCTCGATCTCGAATCGAAGGAAAATCTCGGTGCAAACAACGCAGCAGCAGCAACCACTAATAACAAGGATTTGATCTCTCACATCGTCTTCGCTCGAGAAAGTTGCTCGAAAAAAATTGTACACATTGGATTTCACCTGTGCACCGTTAAAACTTTCGAAGATCTNTCACCTGTGCACCGTTAAAACTTTCGAAGATCTTTCAAAATTGCGGTGGGAAGGAACACAATGAAAATTGCTTCAAATTCCTTCCCCCATTCGACGTAAACTCCATCATGACGGAGTTTGAGACTTCTCTCTACTCAGTGAAAAACTACTTATAAAATTAGGGAAGCTAACAAAATATCCTGAAACTGTAGTAGCAATTCCAATTTGACCACATTTTTTGCCTCACTCGTCATATTTTTCCCCTTACAATTTTGTTAGAAATTATTTCAAAGTTCGTACTCGTCCTGTCAGCTGGAAAATTACATTTTCCTGCAATACCGACTCTGGACATTCGCGTGGGTGTTTCTTCAATGCGCCACTAGAGCGTCTTCAACCACCTGGAAGTCTATGTTCATTGAACTTTAACATACCCTTTAACGATACGAAATAGTCTCCTCAATGAACCAGTTACCAATATATTCAACGAATAATAAAACAAGGACTATAAAATTAGTTTCACTATATCCTTCGTTAGTTTTAATAATTATCTAGGGATGGTGTCAATATTTGCTCCAGTAAATCGCTTCCTACATAAACGCTCCACTCGGAGCAACGTGATCACCGCTGATTTCACGCTGACGTAAACGCGCTGTTATTTTTCGTTCGTACATTATAATGGCGTTGCTTTCTTGAACCGGCTTGACCGCGTATACCGGGTGTCCGGATTCGCGCGCGGAACCCGCCGACCCATCCGGTGGCCTTAGCAACGCACATGCGCCCTTCTTGGACTCTCGTCTCTCCGGTTTCTCTCTCCGGATGGTTGGGGATTGGCCCGGAGTAACACCCCCTCATAATGGGTTCACCCGTCCGCGCTGAGCGCGGCGCAGCGACCGGGAAAGAGATGGAAAGAGGGTTGAAGGGTGTCGGATAGAGACGAAGACTGCACGAGGAAGCAAGAGAGAGTGAGAGTGAGAGAGAGAGAGAGAGAGAGCAGCGAGGTGCAG
>NIPQ01037101.1:0-11482 GCA_002806875.1 Lepidotrigona ventralis hoosana
TGCATTGCATTGTATTGCATTGCATTGTATTGCATTGCATTGTATTGTATTGTATTGTATTATATAATTATCTTCCATTTAATTATATATTTAATGAAAATTTATTATTATCTATTAATAAAATTAGAAATATTTTCAATAAATAATTAATTTAATATGGCAGAATAGTGCTTTTAAGTTAAGCTTCAAATTAAAATTTTTATTAAAAATTTCAACATGATATATATTTTTATTTCAAGATTGAAATTCATTATATTCTGATAATTCAATTTCATTTTGTAATTTCATTATATTATTTATAATTTTAATTATTTTATTAACATTATTTTTTATTTTTGATTTTATAATAAATAAATATTTAAATTTAATTTTATTAAAAAAATTGAAATTTAATTGAAATTATTTGATATTCATTTTATTAGTATTTTGATATCCATCATTAAAAATTTTATATTTTATTGATGAAACATTAATTGTTATATAAATAATTACTTAAATTTAAATCAATGTCGATTATTCGAAACAGATAATCGATTAATTATTCCATATAAAATTTCTTTACAATTAATTATTTTATCTTTAGAAGTAATTCATTCATGAACTATACAATCTTTAGGAATTATTAGATGCAATTCCAGGTCGAATTAATCAATTAAATTTATTTTCAATTCGACCTGAATTATATTTTGGACAATGTTCAGATATTTGTGGAATTAATCATAGATTCATACCAATTATATTACAAAGAACAAAGTATTTTAATTTTATTAAATGAATTAATTTAAATAATAATATAAATTAAAAATTTAGTTAATATATAACATTAAAATGTCATTTTGAAATAAGTTTTATAATTAATTTTTTATTCCTTAAATAATACCAATTTATTGATTAATAATTTTTTTATATGTTCATTTTTATGTGTTCATTGATTACTATAATATTTCTATTAAATTCTTATTTTATTATAAAATTTAATAAATTTAAATTTGTTGAAATGTATCGATGAATGCTGTGAGTTGTATGAGAGTGATTATCTTTCGTAACAAGTGAGCCCTGGCTTAGCGGTTGGCTTGGTTGCCCTTGCCAAGTAGTTGACCTCGAGGTTGTTTGAACGTTGTACCTATGTATGCATTTCCTATCCATTATATTATTTTTATTGAATTTTTATTCAATAATATATGTATATATATAAACCCTGTACTTATATAAACTTATATAAACCCTGACAAAATTTATAAATATAAGAAATTAAATATAACAAAATTTATAAATAAAGAAATTAAATAAATTTTCATTTAAATGAAATGAATTTTATTAAATTTTTTTGAAAAATTTGATCCATTAATTTATTCTATTTTTAATTTTCTTTCTCAATGTTGACTCCGCTTGGCTTCTGACGTGCTTTATGGCGTCGATCGTTGACTTCCCCTTTCGAAAGCCGAATTGGCTCTCCTGGAGGTTCAATCCCTCGCCTTCCAGGTGTTTCAAGAAGCTGTCCATCGTCACTCTTTTGAACAGCTTCCCCATCTCGTTGAGTAGACAGATTGGTCGAAAGACCGATGAAGAGTCCGGTGTTCTCCTCGGCTTGGAAATGAGCACTAGTCTCGCGGTCTTCCGAGAGCATTCCGGAACTTGGCTGCTACTCATGCAGCCGTCGAACAGACGTCTGAAGCTCTCGCCTAGGTCTCAAAGTGCCAGCGCGCGTCCAGAGATCCTGTCCCGGAACGGTGTTCCGAGCTGCCATCTTCCTTGTTGCTGCCGCCAACTGCTCTTCCGTAACCGGTGGTAGTGATAGCAGTGAGTTTGTCTCTCGAGGCGGAGTGCCTCAAGCCTCTTCCGGTTCCTGCAGAAACAGATGTCCCAGGACTCTCTCAAGCGTCGTCTGGTCCAGAGTTTCTGGAGGTTCCTTTGGTCGGAGTCTCCCCAGCACTAGCCGGTAGTGCCTTCCCCAGGAATCACGGTCGGTGCCGATAAGCTCGTCTCAGGCACGAGCTTTGGCTGACCGTATCATCCATTGTAGAATGCTCATCTCCTCCCTGTAGCGCAGGTAGAGCGTCTCTTCTTTTGGCGGTGTCTTGACGCTTCTTTCGTTTCGCTCGTTGGAACTTTTGGCGAGCTACCGCGCAGCTGATCCTCTTCTGCTCGATCTCTGGTGACCACCAATAGACCGAGTCGCGGTACGTGCGCCTGACGCGTGGTATGGCGACGTTGCAGATCTCGGCCATCTTCCTTTGAAGTCATTTTGCCTCCTGATCAACGTCGTAGGCATGGGCCGCACCCATTAGCATATTTACGTCCATCTTCCTTTTTTGCCCTTCTCGTGGGCGACGGCTCCTCGTGCTGTTGTTGGTTGGCGACCCGTCTCTTGGCGGGATAAAGTTCGATGCTGATTTACAGGTGCTCGCCCAGCGACTGCATCTCCTCCGCCACTCTCCACTCCGCTACTCTGCGCGCTGCTGCGGGGGAGGCTCACTTCTTGAGTTGGTCCGTTGGGCGACCTGAAGGGGGATGCGATGTTTGTTGCGCACCCCGGATCCGAGCTCGGTCCCGTGCCTTGGCCTCCCGCGAATCTTCCTTTCTGCGAGCCTTCCGTGGCGGCTCTGCCGTCGTGGACTGTTTCTTCGCCCGCCATTCAACGCTCAGCTCAAAACTAGCACGGACTAGAGGAATCCGACTGTCTAATTAAAACAAAGCATTGCGATGGCTTCCAAGGCTATTAACGCGATGTGATTTCTGCACAGTGCTCTGAATGTCAAGGTGAAGAAATTCAAAAAAGCGCGAGTAAACGGCGGGAATAACTATGACTCTCTTCGTTTGAGGTGTCGGACTAGTCCTCGAACTAAGCTAGTATCCGAGAAGCAGAGTCATCTCCCAGGTGCGTGCTGACGCCTCTCAATTTGACGCCATTTGGAGTCCGGAGAGGTCCGAAGTGTCTACCTGCTGAACAGGGAATGCTGGGGTCAGGGAGCGAGGCGAACGTACACATTACTTCGTCTCCGTCTGGAAACGCTTCCCAAGGTCGACCTCCACGTCCAGCCCTTAGGTAAGGCTACGTGACGCTGGGAAAGGGTCCAATTCTTGAGCCTAGTCCTAGCTAACGGAGGTAACCGACCTGCTGGACTAAGGCAATGGGCCATCTGGATTTGCAGCCCACTTGGTCCATGCCGTAAGGCACCATGAATTGCAACGAATAAAAATATAAGCCTCGGAACGGTGGATACTTCAGTCCAAGGGGCGTTTAGCCCCCTGGACATCGTTGACAACAACACAAGTATTTTGGACAACGAACTGGATAATAATACTAACAATATAAGCATATGTCCTTCTTGTAAGATCGACTTGAGCAATCAGAACAGCAAGCGCTGCACAGCACAAACGGAAGTGTAACGCCCCTCCCATCCAACCTGATGGATGGTGTGCGAGGTGTGCAAACAGACCTATGAAACATTTGCCGGTATGCGCCAACACCAGTGCAGTTGGTTATAGAGTTCATGCGGAACGCTATAATAGTGCGGACCTGGATTTGCGTAATAAAAGGATGGCGACATCCAGGGCACAATATACCGATAGTGAAATTAAGGCGACCGCGTACGACGAAGACAAGATAGGAACAATTTGTTAGTAAAGGACATTGTAAGAACTCTAGTTGATGAGTGTGGTCGCGCGGCGGACGAAGCTGCGCTCCAGAGTCAAGTACAAAAAGTATCAGAGACCATCAAAGAATTAGCCCGAGACCACGTAAGACGCCTTTGTCCTGTCACCTAGAATGCAGTTAACGAGGCTAGGGAGTCTTACAAATATAAAGGAGATGCAGCGGCAGCAAGACAGAAGCAACGCTAATGTAAACAGGGCATGTAATCTAATACCGTCCAATGAAATCTGTTGTTGTCTGCAGAGTACACTGGGCAAATATCTACCGAAATGTCACGCATAATACGGGCCGTTCTTGAAGACGAACCGATTAACAGCGTTGAGACAATTTTGGACGAATATCTGTAGGATTTCACAATGTGAAACAACTGGTGGTTGGAATAACAGTAATAAAACCCAAAATAGTGCTAACAAAGGGAACGCTAATAGCACCAAGAGTACCAATAAGGGCAAATATATCAATAACCGGCCGCGTGGATCAGGCGAAAAGGAAACCGAAGTAAAAATAAGTCCAGTGAATACGCTCGTATTCAGAGAGTGTACAGGACTAACCCACATCAAGTGACGGAGCACATACTCAGTAACCAAGACCTGAATGTTGCTGAACAGCCAAGTATGGAAAAGTTTACTAAATACTATAGTAAAATATTCTCGCCCAAAAAATTGAAATGGGATCCACCTAACTACAAATATCACAGATTTATTCTACCCAATAACTAATGTTGAAAATGCATGAGCAACTCGCCAAACTTAGACAATCTGCAATTGGTATTGATGGGATTAACAGTCAGGATATTCGAAGAATACCACAATACGATCTACTCGCCTTGCTTAACATACTGTGGGGCACGAGATCTCAACCGCGTACATTACGAATTAACAGGACCACGCTATTCCCCAAGTCCCGGTGACCTATTAGACTCCAGGCAGTGGCGCCCAATAACTATTTGAAGTATTGTGCTTGCTTAATAAGATATTGACGGCCCGGTTGAAGGATGCAGTCTGCCTCAACGACGTACAGCACTACGTTAGCTATTAACCAGCACTGGTTTTACAAAAACTGATGAAATAATGGCAAACACAACAGCACTACAAACTCTGATCAAAATCTATAAAGCCAAAGCCAAGGCATTCACTCTTCTGTCAATAAATCTTGCAAAGGCGTTTGATTCAATCAATATAACATCCATAGTCAACGCACTGCACAGAAAAGAGATTGATACGAACATGATAACATATATACAACAAATATATAAGGATGTAACAACAAACCTGGGATGCCATGGAGAGAAGTCCAGACCAATATTTATTCAAAGGGGTGTAAAACAGGGAGACCCTATGTCCGGTTTCTTGTTTAACTTGGTTTTAGACGAGCTACTAATGCAACTCGGAAAGCAAGAAGGCGTGGAGGACAATGGCGCTAAGTTAACAGCCAAGGCGTTCACCGATGATATTGTAACCCTGGCACCTAGCCCGAAAGCCATGTCTGGGCATATAAAAGTCATAGAGACTTTCTTCTCCAAGCACGGCTTAGAAGTCAATATCGCGAAATATGCAATATTTCAGAATATGATAGTATCTGGCACAAAGCGCCTGGTTGTCGATACGCAACAGTATCTTGCGATGAACAGAACTCCCATACCAACGCTTGAGTCTTCGACACAAATGGATCCTGGATATATGATTCCTCAAAACATTGAAAGCAGGGACTATATCGGAGCAATACAACTGTGAATCTAGTTGTTGCCCACCAAAAGGGCACTTTACATGTGCAACACCGACTGTAGGAACCCGTCATGCATCGGAACAAGGGAAACGTACGTTGTATCACGTATTTCAAAGGTGCCCAATATCACACTGCCCAATAGCAGAGTTAACAGGCAAAACAATATAAACAAAGTCATCAGAAACGCAATAGACAGAGGATGCACCGCGTCTGAATACAAAATCAGACATGTACAAAATCAGACGTTCCAGATTTAATTGCCATTAAAGAAAACACAGCACGTGTAATAGAAACCACTGTAGCTTACGAAAGCAGGGGCACATCATTGATGAACGCTTATGACATCAAAAAGGAAAAATACAGTGGAGCAGAACTGAAAGCAAAAATCAAACAATTATACCGGGTAACACAGGTTTTATGAGAACTGTATGGCGCCAAACAACACCTAGGGCCATACAAAGATATTAAAAAAGAGAACAAGGCCATTAAACTGCGTGCAAATAGCAGAATATATACGTGCCTAACAATGGGCCAAGAACAACACTGGAAATATTGTTATGCAGACAAATAACAAATGTGATAGCCAAATGCCTCGTCATCTAATTAGTGACGCGCATGAATGAATTAACGAGATTCCTTTTGTCCCTATCTACTTTCTAGCGAAACCACTGGCAACGCTGTTGAGCTTGACTCTAGTCTGGCACTGTAAGGAGACATGAGAGGTGTAGCATAAGTGAAAGATGGTAACATCGCCGGTGAAATACCACTACTTTCATAGTTTCTTTACTTACTCGGTTAGGCAGAACGCGTGCGCCAGTGTTTTGACCCAGTCGTCACGGTGTTCTAGAGCCAAGCGTGTAAGAGTGGTGAGACTTTCCCGGCCGATCGCCAAATATACTCCGGCGTGATCCGATTCGAGGATACTGCCAGGCGGGGAGTTTGACTAGGGCGGTACATCTGTCAAAGAATAACGCAGGTGTCCTAAGCTCAGCGAGGACAGAAACCTTGCCTAGAGCAAAAGGGCCCCAGAACGTGGAAGTCTCCTAAGACCAATACCTGCTGCGGCAGTCGCCCCTCGACACAGTCGCGCAGGCTGTCCAACAGTTTCTGGAGCGATGATAATGACACGGAGGGGCGTATATCCCAGCGATGGTCGTACCGCTCCATCGTGCCACTGCGTAGCCGCACGCTCGTTCAATCTCTTGAAACGGAGTGGAGGTGTTGATCGCCGTCCTAACCAGCGCGACGGAGCCCAGCGTGTCTCCGATTCAGCTGGAGTGGTCGGAGATCCTGCAAGAGCAACTCTTGCGCTCTGGCCAATCGATTCACGTTGGCCTGTATGATACGGCCCGCGAGGACCATCAGTCCGTCGTTTCCATCGCCTCCTCGTTGCCGCGTTCTTCTTCAGTCTCGGCAGCAAGCTGTTTTGCTTGCTTTTTGGCCTCTCCATCGCCGGTTGGTTGGTTGCTCGGCCTAGTAGGTGGTTTGGATGTCCTTGGCTCCTGCCCGCCTCTGTCCTTGTTCGCTGTTTTCTTCTTTGGCTTGCTCAGCAGCTTGCACGTCTTGCTGCCCAATCGGTGTTCCACCGGCCTGCCCATGTTCGCGCACAGGGGGCACTTGACCATGGCGGTGCAATTCCTTGCGAAGTGGCCTTGCGCTTCGCACCTTCCGATACATGCCCGCTTCTGTCTCTGACGGACAGCGCTGCCCCGTGTGTCCTGCCTCCATGCATCGAAGGCACTGTAGTGGTCGTCTGCCCAGCGCCCCCAATCACGCCGACACCCATCCACTAGGAGTCTTCCAGATATGGTGATCTTCTTGGCTGCTGCGGCTGGGCATCCCAGCAATTTGACCCCATGCCCATTGGCGTGCGTTTACGAATTTCGCCAGTTTTCACGCATGCTGCGTCGCACTCGCCAACTTTAGTCACCGCCGACATCACCTCGGCCGGGGTAACGGAGTTGTCCGGCCCGCTTATGCAGCATTTTACACGGCCGGGACATTCTCACATTCAGAGTTCTGGAACACTTCGCGAAGGCGGCCTGCAAGGTTGTCCGTCTTCGCCGCGCTGTTCTCTCCTGGGACCTCCAAGATGACGTCTCCAGTGATTGCTCGTCAAACGTGGACTTCTTTTATCTCAGTATCCTCCAGCTTCAGGCTGCTTCTCGCGGTAGCCATTATTTCCGTATATGTCCTCCCGCTCCCTGGGGCAGCGGTTAGCGTAACTGCTGCCCTTCTCGGGACTCTGAGAGGGCGTGTCTTTTCTGTGTCCCTTCCATCCTCGGCTGCTTCTGTTGTTGGTGCTTCAAGGCGTTTGCTTTTGCCTTATTTTCTCTCCTTTCCTTCCGTCCTAAGATCTTGGTCCACGCCGTGGCCTCCAGTCTGGTCGCGTCCATCGGAGCCGCTATGGAGCCTCTTGTGCTCTCCAATCTCGCTGCCGGACTGGTCTTCATTTGCACCTCCGTCTTAGTATTCACTATCTTGCTGGTAGACAACTGTGGTCGTACTGCCTCGGTATTAGCAATCTTTCCGTACTCTTGTTGTGGTGGTTTTCCTCGCACCTCTTTCCTCAGTGCAATAATTTATTTCGCGAGTGTCTTTACCAGTTCTTCCAGCGGGGCTGTCGTACTGGCTAGCCCACGCTGTGTGGTTCTCGTAGAGGCTCGTCTGGCTCGTCGGCTCCGGCAGTCCCGAGCATATCCTTGCTTGCTCCTTCTCCGTGGTAACTTTCCCGGCCTTTTTGTGCTTCCTGCTCGGGCAGTTTCGCATCTGGACGCCGTGCTCCTCTTGATCAGCTCCGTCACGCTAGTCCGCGCGTCTCCGGCTGTGTTCCGAAAATACCGCTTGTAGGTGCCCTTCAGATGACCAGAGGCAGCCGCTACCTTTTCGATCGTCTTCGTACTTTCGATGACGATCGCAGTGAGATTTGCAGATGGCAGCATTCACTGCCGCCCTTTCCTCATCGGTCCACCTCCTGGATGAAAGAGGCACTTCCGTTGAAAGATCAAGGAAGTAGGACTCGTCTTATTCATCCTTTGGCTTCTTACCCTGTCTCTTCCCACTCTCCTCCTGGACGCTTCTGAAGTCCTCTGGCGACTCCAAGCGTCCCCTTTTCTTCCCCTTCCTCTTGGATGCCCATTTCCGCGGCGGGAAAGAATCGTCCTAATCTTCGTCCGAGCTTATGATCATCATTACTTCCTCCTTGTGTTTGTTGCTACCAGCGCCAGTCGCTTTGGTAGTGGAGCAGGCTTGAGCGGCCACCTGCTCGCATTCTTGGTCTTTCGATGACGATGCGGAGGGGACCCGCTTGACAATCCCCCTCGTATTTGGAGGCTCCGATTCCTCCTGAACCAGTAGTTTTTTTCCTTATGTTGTACTTCCATGATTTCTTTTGTGTTCTCCCCAGTTGCTGGCTGTGTTCTAGGCCTGGGGTCCACCCCGCATATCGTCTTTGGGCAGTCGTTGGATTCAGCGGGGACCTTCTGGGTCATCTTCGCTGCACCGGGGGGTCCGAAATCCTCTGAACCTGTAATTTTAATAATTCGTATATTGTCTACCACCATATTTAAAAAAAGATTATCTCCTTCCTTTCGACCACTTGCTCTTTCGCACCCTATTTCAAGGGGCCAAAGCCTATTTTCCACAGGGTCCCAGGGAGCACCGCAGGAAGGTAAGGCGAGTGGATCATTTGATCGGTATAAGTCCTCAATTTTGTTGTAGAGACACCGCTTATAAATATAGGCCTTATGTGAATCAACCGCTGAATCAAGGTAATCTTATTCAGGTTTCCCTGAAATCAGAAAAATCTGTACCAGTCTCCCCAACAACACTTAAATTCCTGCTTTCGAAGTCAACTTATAATATTGATTACAATCAGTTTAATTCTTTGCCGTAGTGTATTTTTATAGCAAAGAAGACCAACAAATGGTTTTGCTACGTGTCTACTCTTACAATTACCATTTTCCCGTCATAAGAAGCAGCTTGTCTCACTATTGTATATATTGAAATTCTAGCTTTCTTGTCCATAGACTTGCAATTTTTATTTGAGTGCTCAAAGTTACGACATCTATAACATTATAACTTTAAGTCACATAAGTTAATCCCGTTCCAAAGTGAAGTCCGTTGATGTTGCGTGATAAGAAAGCAACCGACTATTTAAGAATCTCTAAGTGTTGAAAGAGATATCTTTTTGATATTCAATCAAAACGATCTAATCTATCTTGTGGAGCACCAATGATCTCTTTACTTAACTTTGCTTAACTTTGGTTCTAATAATCTCTTTTCAAATTACTAATCTTCAAAATTGTAGAAAATCGCAAATCCTTAATTTGGAAAAATCGTTCCAAAATGGACTTCAACTCTTCAGCTATTTTCTGAGTCTATGCCTTTCTGCTGAACTCATATAGCACATGGCTTCCTCGCCTCATACTCTATGTTTTGCAAGATGTCTTAACTCTTTGTATAATCTTCTTGGAGGTTTTCTTGAAGTCCGATTGTCTTGGCAATAACGCATTCTACTCCTTTTCTTTGTTCATTGAGGATTATCGATCTATGGAGCTTAACAAATAATATAAAATCGCATCGTAGTCACAAAAAGAAGAGAAAAATAACCATAGTGGCATTATGAAAATGCCACATTGCTAGGAGAGTTATTTTCTTCTACAACTTTTCCGTTCACGATAATGAGAGATGCTCAACGTAGCTTGTGCTAACAAAACATTGAATAAAAATATTAAATATAGATTTTTAAAAAGGACAATGTATGTAACCGACATTTTCCAGAAAATTTGTTAACTAAAATTTTATAAAATATTGTTTCATTAGGATGAAATTAAAATAATAATAATAACAATAATATGAAAATTGAGTTCGAAAGAAGTTACCTGTTGTAATTAAAATATCTTTGTTTTTTTTCTTTCGCAATGCTATTGCTACTTAAAACTTTATGAAAATTCGAAGAAATAGCAGTAAATATGTAGGACAATGAATTACAGTACATTTCGTTAGCTTTGTACACTAAAATGCGTAATACTTTCATTTATCTAATACAAAATCAATTATTTTTTGATTCGATAAAATTAACATGTGGTCGGATATTTATGAGAATATGTAAAATGAAATGCATTTTTAAAAAATACTGTCATTTCCATCCAAATTATTGAAGATTCAGGATTTTTGTGTAGAAATACAATCGGGAGCTCACAAATATTATATTTACATCATTACGCGTAAATAAATACTTAAATTTTTATGTTATGCAAATTAGTCTTGAATTGTAACAATCACTGGCTTTCTTCATAACAAAATTTGCCATATTAAGAAAAAATTGAATTTATATTTTTATTAATATTTTAAATAGATGTAGTACATGACGAACTTCAAACACAAAAGCATTTTTAAAGAAATAATCATAAATCATAAGATTTATTTTATTTTAGGTCTCCAACATTTCTTTAAAGCTGTAAGAAATGAATCATTTGTATGTTATATATCATTGTAGGAGAAAAAGAACAAGAATGCAAATTATCTGACAAACAGTGATGCTAGATTAACTTAAATTCTTTTGAACAATTCACACGAATATATAATAAATCTTATTACAACATAGTCACCCGTAAAAAAAGATTAAATTAAAAGTGAAATATATATATTATTCCATCATTCTTTTACATTGGGATCATATATTCCAATAAACGTCAATAATGACAAGAAAAATATGTATAAAGAAATTATTTTATTACATGCTGAGTACCGGCATCAATAACTGGCTGAAACTTATTCAAGTATCCAAGTATTCAAATATAATGCCCACTTACAAAAAAAACAGTAATACCTGTGTTGAAAACCAATTAATTGCTATTATTTAAGGAAAAAGTAACTCAAAATTGCTATTATTTTTAAAAAAAAGATTTAAATCCCTACGTATGTTTCAATTACCTACTTATGTTTCAATTATCTACGTATGTTTCAATTCACTTCTTACCTTATTTCTAAAATCAATTTTAGAATAGTATATATTTCCTTCAATTTTGTCCAATAAGCAAAGAGAATTGAAGCATTAGAATGCTTGCATCCTAGCAATATTTGTTTCTGTTTCTCATT
>NIPQ01037133.1:0-11411 GCA_002806875.1 Lepidotrigona ventralis hoosana
AAAACTGACAAGTGTGTTCGCTGACTCGTGAACTGAAGCGCAGGCTTTCTTTCGTCACCGACTGCAGAAATTCTCGAGTTGTCCGAAACCAGAATTGCCCAGCTGTAATAATCTAGACTAGAAACACAAAGAACAGAACGAAACCGTTAAGTTTCCAAAACAAAAGGTAATTTGCTCGCCGAACACGTTTCTAAAGAGACCATAGCCGCAACGGTACCAGACGAACCGAGAGAGAGAGAGAGAGAGGAAAGAGAGAGAGAGAGATCTCCCAGTGGGATAGGATCGCATAACGCAGTCCGTCACAGTGGGTCTCTGGGTTCTTCTCTCTGGACCATCCGAAACTGCTTCGTGGAAACGTATCTCGTTGAAGACATCTAAATTCACCGGGGACCTGGTACCTGTTAAGAATCAACCACCTCTTCTGTCCACCTTGCCCTTTTTCCATCCACCGTTTGCCCGCGTCTGTTCGCCCTCTATCGGGACACGTGAAGATCCTCGACGTTTCGTTTGTCCCTGCACCGTTTCGAACGTCTTCCTCCAACCAGTATCTACTTGTTATCTCGAAGATTTCTGGAAGGAAGGGACTCACGCGACTGAGGATTGATGATTCCCTGCTATTTCGCTGTTTTCTGTTGGTTCTGCTTATAAGTTTACAGTTAGAACGTGATAAATACTTTGAGCGCTTTTTTTAACTACTACAGGCTACCATTAGGCTTGATTAGTTAAATCATTTGAATTCAGTATCGAATCATTTGTGTTCTTTTCGAATTGTCAAATATTCGAGGTTCTTAAATACCAAATTTTTTCTAATTACACAGTATTAGAATTATCTCCTTCTACCCATTCTTACATAATTACTATAATTGTTGAAATTCTTGAAGAAGTCCATACAGGATTAATTCCTCACTTCCAATCGTACAACGAATTAGCAACTGAACCATGGTCTTCAGAAACATCGAATCAAAATACTCATCACCATACGTATTTCTTTCTAAGATCGAAAGAACTGACAGGAAATTGTTTCACGCGACAAATGTGTCGCAAAGAAATATCACAAAGATCGGTACAATATTTCGACATTGAGTACTCACCTCAGAAATTCGCGGTCTATTTACTTACTACCCGTAACCCATAACCTCGAAACCAATCTTCTACGACTTCTACGTCGAGTCACCGCACCGATTCCATTCCCGAGCGAATGATCCGGTTCCAGGATGCTTAATTCGCCCGGATATCGGCGATCGTTGCTCGCGATGGGATCGCGTTCACAAATTAGACGTCTCTATCGAGCGGCGGGAGGCGCAACGAGCGCTCGTAACCCGATCCAAGGGATGTTGATATCGTGCACGAGGAGAGGAGAGAGGAGCTGGCGATCAGACGGGACTGGATGTCCCGTGTTGCGCGGAGAACGTGTCCCATACGCTTCCAACGGGCACATTACCAACTGGAGCTTCGTATAAATATATCCAGCGGCGGCGGACGATAGCGATCTGCTCGCGGCGGGGCCATTTGTTGGCCGGATTCGCTCGTCCAGACCTGCCAACCGAACCGCGCGCGCGGGTCCCCTTCGATGGAACGGATCACCTGCGCCGATCATCCTGCGTCGACAGTCTCGTTGCGCAGCCTGACGAGCGGGAAAAACCAACCGGCAACAAATGGTGTCCGATAAGCTGCACGGTAAGTTGCAATGGCCGTCTTGTTTCCTCCTGTTTTCATCTTCCCCTTGACGATGAGACGCCGTCAAGTTTGGACTGCAGTTAGTTGTAAGAATTGCTGTTTGTCGGCAGATCGACCAAGCAGATCGAAAATTTTTGTGAACTGTAGATAAATTTGTCAGCGTGATGTATTGTAGTAAACGTTCTTTCACACGTGGCCATTGGTTGAATTTTTGCATTCAGCGCGTGCTAACGATCTCTAAATAGAAATTCGTTTTGTTCGTTGTGTCATTAGACGGATGTTAATGTATTTGTGGGGAATTCCAAATCGTAGGAATAAAGAAATCATTCATTCAAGGTGCTCGAATCACCTTTAGAGAACTGAAATTCTCAGAAATGTCCAACCACGAAGCTGCATCAAGCGAAAACATACAGAAATGACGAACATGTGGAAACGTTCGTAGGGAAATATGCCGAGTGACACGTGTAGCTGATCTCCGACGGATCCGCTAATTATTAACGGATCAGAAGTTAAATAAAAAGGGCGCTGCTCACTGGAAACGTCTCACTTCGGCCGTGGTCCAACGACGAGTCAAAAGCAACAGAGGAGAGAGCCAAGAGGAAAAATACAACGTAACACCGACGACGACGACGACGATTACGACGGAGAAAAAGACGAAGACGAAGGCAAAGAAGAAGAAGAAGAAGAAGAAGTGGGAAGAGAAGGAGAAGAAGGTGAAGCGGAGGCTGGAAGAGAAAGGCACAAGTGGTATAATCGTGATAAGCAGGTGATAGATGCTCCTCAGGCTCTGCACTGCCGTGGCTCCGCGCAGACAATGGCTATTTGTTTCTGCCTCGACGAAGAAACACGTCCTTCCCTTTCTCGCTTCCTCTTCCCACCACCTTGTGTGCTTCTTCCCTCGGTGCGTCTTCTTCTCCTTTTTTTTCTTCTCTTTCTCCTCCTCCTTCTTCTTCTTCTTCTTCTTCTTTAAACCGCCTCGATTCCGGCTTCTTTTCTCCTCTTCTCGTTCTTCGCGAACAGCGGCGCGGCGTCTCTTCTCGCGAGTTGGTCGGTCGTTCGTTTTCGTGGCCCGTGAAACGATCCTCGGGACACTGTAGTCGACTAAATCGCATCGACAGATAATCACAACTTAATTTGCCCCCCGCGGAGACCTGGCTCTGGTAGCCACACGAATCTGGTCGAGTCACCAGTTGGGTCAACGCCGGATTATACCGCGACTTCGTTCGTGGAACCGTGTGGCACTTCTTCATTGTATGCAGATGATAGTATTAGCCAGGGGAGAATTTTAATAAAGCGAAGATTCCTTGGGGTGGGAGTCTCTCTAGCGTGTTAGAGATATGAAGTAATTGGGAAATAAAAAACGATGAGTAAACCACGAGGTAGTTGAAACGTAACAGGGACACTTATTTTATATTTAGTTTACTTTGTCTGATTCTACGTTATCTGCGTAATTTTGAATATGGTAGATATCGGAAGGAATTCTAATAATAATACTCTTTGGTATGGAGTTTTCTCAACGTATCAGAGAGATGAAACGATAGTAATTGAAACGTTAGGGAAGCAAGAGGAGTATTTAGTTCCTTTTGATTCGTTTTATATCATCTATACGATTCTCAACTTTAATAAACGGAAGATTCCTTGGAGTAGAATTTTTTTTATTATTGGGAATATTTTGTTATTTAGAGATATATTGCAACAGCAAAGGAAATATTTAGTTCGTTTCACATTTACACCACCTTCAATAGTGAATTGAAGAGAATTTTAATAAAAGGAAGATTCCTTGGGAATTCTTTTACTGGATTAGGGATTTGGGAATTCCTTTTACTATAGTTGGAAAGTGAAAAGAGAGATTTCTTGCTTTGACTAGTCTTGTGTTATCTATACAATTTTCAATAACAGGCTACAGAGAATTTTAGTAAAGGAAAAGCTTCCCAGGGTGGAGTTCTTTTATTATGGTTTTTGAGGGAGGAAAGATAGTTGTTAGAAGAACGTTGCAAAAACAAAGGAGGTATTTATTTATTATCTATACAGTTTTCAACATAGATCAATACTAGATCGATACTATCAGTTTAATCGTGTTCTTCACTGCATATCTCACCATTGCAAGAAGAATTTGTTAAAATATAAGACGCAAGATTTTACTAAACAATACGACACTGACAAAAACTCAAATGCTGCACCGTAACTCAAATTTCGTACAAATAACACGTCGTACAATCACAAACTCTGGCCAACAAATTCTTTTTTCTTAAATTCGTGTCAATTCAATTCTCAAAGGAGGGGGGGGGGGGGGGNATATCGCGAGGACTACGAAAATCGTGGCTCCCTCGGGAACGGTTAGGCAAAGTCGGCCAAGTCATTGCCTCATTAACGTTCCAAGATCGTCATTAATCATCCATGGGGCCCATTGTGCCGCGAGAAAAGGCGCGAGCCCCGCCACTTTACTAGCGAGTGGCCCGCTCGCTCGCTCGCTCGACGATTAGCCAAGGGAAAATCACTGCCAGCTGAGAAAGAGGCAGCCGTGAATCGTCGGCAAATGAATTTTAATGACGGACAACCTGGAGCCGGCTCATTCGAATCCGCACCGACGATTGATATATTAACTATGACTGACGCGTGAGACTCAATCGGTGCATTCCTCCTTCGATAAATTTGCGACATTCCGTGCCGTTTGTTCTCACCAAATTAATTCGTACCATTGACGAGAACGATTTGTAATAAAATTTAATACACGAATGAGAGATTTGATTCCAATTTTGATATCGTGTTATAATTCTATCATGTTACAATATTACATTATATCATTGCAGTATCGTAGTTATTACATTTCTAGTTACGTTTAGTTATAACAAATGGCCTGTAATGTTAATGAGAAAAGATATGAATGTGATACGAGAAGCACAACGAGTCGTGAGAAAGCGTGAGAGCTGTTAAAAAGTGTCGATTGTGTTGTTTAAAAAGAATTAATTGTTTAGAGAGTTTGAGTCATTAATCTGTGTAATTATTTGTCGTTTAACCAACATTACTGTTATTTAAATAAATCATTTATATTATATCTCTACATTATGATATATTATATTATATTATAATAATTATACAGTATTTCTTGCGGTAGAAATTATATTATTTCCATACTTACATAACTTTAAAAATCTACATTATAATTTATTATAAAAACTTGCAATGTAGCATCGTGCACGCATTTGCGTTTTCAATGAAAGGGTAAAATAATGGGGGAAAAGTAGTAAAATAGCGGTAACTCAAGGAAAGGGAAAAGAATCTTCGAGTTGCGAGAGTTTCTTCTTATCTAGAACTTCTTTGATTGAAAAACCAGTTTCTATGTTTCTCATATTAAGAGGCTTTCAAACAAATTGCGATTATATGCCCGACAAATTTTCCGCCCAAATAAAATTAATCCGCGCATGTAAAATCGACTTTCGTTCTTTTTTTTTTGCTCTTATCTCTAATTTCAATTTGTTTTAATGGAATTTACTCTAGAAACACACCCATACGCTGGGAGGGAATGTTTAAATTATACGCATTGAGCATTTAAATTACAAAACGTCGAATAAATTACAAACTTAATCGAGTTCTCCTTTCTTTCTCCTTTTTTTCTTTCGTACGTCAAGAGAGAGAAAGAGATCTTTCAAACAGGTATCAGTGATTTTCTCAAATAGACGGCACGACGCTGCTCTTGAGATCGAGATCGATCGACGTGACGAACTAAATTCGAGCAAGGATATATCCACGGGTGTCCCGTATGAATAATTAAAATGTATCCCCGAGTAGGCTATCTTGTAAGCTTATCGGCAGGTTTACCGCGGTAAAGACGTTTCGTTTACAAGATGGGCCATGGATAAAGACACTGTCCTCTTTGGGGAGAAATTGTACCTATTATGGTGTTGATTAGTTTGTAATAATTCCCTTTTTATATCTTGAATCTACAGGAAATTGAACTTTCTTTCTCTTTAATTTGATCGTCGAATGACTGTATTCTATTGTATTTTTATATGTCGATTATAAATTGGGCATGGATAAAAACACTGTCCTCTTTGGGGAGAAATTGTACCTATTATGGTGTTGATTAGCTTGTAATAATTCCCTTTTTATATCTTGAATCTACAGGAAATTGAACTTTCTTTTCCTTTAATTTAATCGTCGAATGACTGTATTCTATTGTATTTTTATATGTCGATTATAAATTAAATATATTCTGCAATAATATCTTTTTGTCCATTAATTACTTTAACCTTCAATAAACAATTTCCATTAAATAAGTAACTCCAACTTTGCACGACTCGTCGATCAACGCGTCAAAAGAAAATCTATGCAAAACGACTTATCAAACATCACGAAAGTTCCATCGAATCCCATATCTTTCCTTCGAACAAAGTTCCATCAAAGGTAACCTCAATTTCTCGAGCAATTGCTCCCTATCCAAGCTCCGCTGGGAAAACCGAATCGTTTATCAAGCAAGCGCGAGCATCGAATCATGACAAGCCTCGTTCGAACGTTTCTCGCGTTGCCATTCCCTCGTGGATCACGTTCGTACCAACGAAATTCCAGCAGATTCTTCCTCTCCCCTTTCACCCCTCCTCGCCGACTTCTTCGACCGATCCTCTCTCCATCTCCCGGCGTGTTCGCCGCCGCGGAGAACTTTATTAAAGCTCGATCGGCCGTCGAGATATCGGATTCCATGAAGCGGCCATTCGGCCGGCTAATGCCATGAAGATGTAACGCGGATAACCCCGCTTTATTAATTAGCTGCTCTAATCTTCCTGGAACTCGTGTCGCGATAGCCAGCTACACGATGCATCATGCGTCCGCGGCGTATCGCCGGCGATTATCACGGCAGCGATACGCGATTTAAACTTGATTTTCTCGTTCGTAGCAAACACGCCGATGATTCGGTTAAGCAGGAATTTCCGAATTTTTGCACTAGCGGAATCGATCCGGGTCGTTTCAGGGGATTTGGAAAGATTTCGTCTCGAGGTAAATTGAAGATGAATCGAGAGGAAGGGAATTGAATGATCTATAATTTTTTAGCAAATAACTGATAAATGAAGTGACTAGGAAACTCCCGAACATCACGATTTTCAAGTGACTAAATTCTCCAATTTTCAAAATCTCCACGTCTCGTGTACAAATTCTTGAACTCCGAAATTTCCAGTTGCTGAAGTCTCTAGTTCCCAAATTCTTAAATCCGCAGATTTCTCGGCCTCCAAATTTCCCAAAAAATCGAACGCTTAGACCGTCAACCGTATCGAAACCGAGAGTTCGAATCAGCTCGTGGAAAAATCATCTAAAAAACTGGATGTCATTACGGGGAGCATTGACGTTAGACTTGTCGGGCTCCAGAAATACAGGCAGACGCAACTGAGAGCCCCTGATTACACAGAGCCACATGACGACTCTATCAGCCCTCCGGCATCGTATGGAATATCCGTACAACTTGGCACACAGGCGGCCGCCTGCACACCCGTCTCGGATGTTCCACGCGCGTACAAGCGTGTACAAGCGTACGGCTGAAAAATATACGCGCAGATACGAGGACGGTGTTCCCTACCACCTCGCAGGATATCACCCTCTCGAATGGCATTAGAGAACCCGTTTCATTAAACAATGCTAAGGGAGGTATGTATATATATATATATATATATACCAACAAGCGTATATACGTACGATCTTATCGTGATTCAATGCTCCTGTCAGCTTGTCCGCTCGTCGATACGACATTTTTATAGTGTAACGGCGATTAAGCGGAATCAGAGTTGGGAATGATTTCGAATAAATGTTTGTCTAAAAGAATAATTCGAATAGTTTTTTTTTAGTTGAATATTTTATTTTTTTTTGCTTTTTTTATCCGGATAATAATTACTTATTATTCTCGAAAATATATATTCGTAACAACTCATTCGAATATATATTCTCTTCAGTCGAGTATTTTTTTTTTAATGTGGATAATCATTATTTATTATTCGTTCTAACTTACTCTCTCTCTCTCTGTTTGTCCGAATGACGATTGAAAAATTTTTCCTATAATAACGCAAATAATCATTAGTTCTCTTTTCAATTTTATACGTTTTCATATGGATGCAAGCGTTTAAAAGAAAATTAATTGTATATGACCATTGACTAATTAGAATAAATTAGAATAAGTTACTTTACATTCACTAATCCTTTATACATGATCATTGCGTGACCACAATTTTACACACATGTCACATTCTATCATATCGATTTAGACAGGTTCTGCAGCGCAGCGCTACTAATTTTTAAATAATAATTTAAACAATCCACTTCAGTAATATATTTAACGCAAGTGACGTGCATTATTGAATGAAATAATTAATTTAATTGTCTAATCGTAATAGAAAGGTTGTGAAAATTATGAAATAATGTTTAGAAATATTACAGAAATAAAATAATTTAACTATTCCCAATGCATTATTCGAACTATAAAATAATGCATTTCTATGATATTTTTGTGTATTATTTAACAATTTTAACTATTTACTTATAACAATTGAATCAATGATTGATTTTTCTTATATTTCCACGTATTTTTTGATAATTCGAATAATTCATTTACAACAATTAAGTTATCTTATTTACAATAACGTAAAAAGATAGTTACGTGATACATATATTTCTTGCTCTCTGAAACAATAAATAAGCCAAAATTTTTATATATTGCGCGATTATTCACTGCTTAACTTGATTTTTGACTACATAATTTTCCTCTACATAAACTTCATTTAATGTATATCGAATATATGCATATGCAGTTGTAAGTTCAAAATTAGTATCATGAAAATCAATTAATCAATTAATCAACTGGCAAAAAAATTAATAAATTATTATATTTAACATTGTAATAAAGTCATGGAACTGTAACTTTGCGATAGAAATATGAAAATTACAAAATTATTGATTAGTAAACAGAAAAACTGTTTTTCGAAAAATTAGCAAAAATTATCAATTGTTCCGTATCACTGACAACATCAGATTAATCTCGATCATTACCAATTAAACTTCTCCGTGCACATCAACCAAGTTTCAGAAGTGAATTTTTAAATAATACTTCTGAATATTCTGATTGTTTAAACTTTATCTATATAAAAAGTGAAATAAAAGAGATAAAAGTGTTAGAAGTAAATTAAAAGTGAATTAAAAGTGTTGAATGTGAGTTAGAAGTTAAAAGTGAAATTATGCACTGTGTTGAAACGCTCACATTATTGAAGAGTGTTTGAGCAACAGAATCATCAGCAGATAATCAAGAAGATCAAACGCGCTTAACACAATCGAATGCAACTCAACCAAATTTTCTTTTGTAATCCTGAGTTCAACGATCGGTAAGTCGTACAGTTTAGTTTCTTTGGAGTTCAGTTAATCATGATTATTTGAAATCGAATACGAGTGCAATTGCTCATACGCGTACATGATATATTTTCATTGTTACCATTCTTTAATAATTACCGTAATATTTCATCTTTTCGCATGTACATAATCTTACATTTACAATATTATTACTATTTATTATTAGACATATTAAGTATTTCTCTTTGAATCTATAATTCGAAAAATAATTCTTGTCTAATAATAATTATTAGAACAGAATACGAAATTTCAACTATTCCTGCTCAAAAATTTTAAACGGAATATTTTGAAGACGAGAAAGTACATATTGCAACTCCGAATTTTGCATCAGGAGCGCATGACAATCGAAGAGATGGCACGAAAATGGTCATCGCCGAGTGGTGCTCCTGATACAGAGTTTCTCCGATGAAACTTTAAAAGACGAGAAAGTACATATTGCAACTCCGAATTTTGCATCAGGAGCGCATGACAATCGAAGAGATGGCACGAAAATGGTCATCGCCGAGTGGTGCTCCTGATACAGAGTTTCTCCGATGAAACTTTAAAAGAGAATATTTTAAAGACGAGAATGTATATCTAACATCGAATTTTGTATCAGGAGAATATGACTCTCGAGAAAGTGGCACGACGAAGCAGTACTCCTAGCACAGTGGTTCATAGAAAAAATTTTATAAAGAGAATATTTTAAAGACGAGAATGTATATCTAACATCGAATTTTGTATCAGGAGAATATGACTCTCGAGAAAGTGGCACGACGAAGCAGTACTCCTAGCACAGTGGTTCATAGAAAAAATTTTATACTGGAATATTTTGAGGGCGAGAATGTATATCTGGCCGAAACTTCATATTTTGTATCAGGAAAACATGACTTTCGAGAAGGTCGCATGAAAATTCACCCTATCGAACGATGTCACTGATGTCGAAGTTCTTCTAAAGCGAGAATATTTTGGAGATGGGAAGGTACACTCTGAAGTTTCAAATTTTGTATCAGGAGCACATGACTCTCGAGAAGGTGGCACGACGAAGAACCCTGTCGAGCAGTACTTCTGGCACAGTGGTTCATAGAAAAAATTTTATACCGGAATATTTTGAGGACGAGAATGTATATGTGGCCGAAACTTCAGATTTTGTATCAGGAGAACATGACTCTCAAGAAGGTGGCACGACAAGCACCTTGTCGAGCAGTACTCCTGATACAGAAATTCATAGAAATGATACAGAAATTTTATACCGAAATATTTTGAGGACGAGAATGTATGTCTGGCTGAAACTTCAGATTTTGTATCAGGAAAACATGACTTTCAAGGAGGTAGCACGAAAATTCACCTTGTCAAACGGTGTCACTGATGTTGAAGTTCTTCTAAAGCGAGAATATTTTGGAGATGGGAAGGTACACTCCGTAATTTCATATTTTGTATCAGGAGCACATGACAATCGAAGAGGTGGCACAAAAATGGTCATCGCCGAGCGGTGCTCCTAATACAGAGTTTCTCCAGAGAATATTTTGGAGATGGGAAGGTACACTCCGTAATTTCATATTTTGTATCAGGAGCACATGACAATCGAAGAGGTGGCACAAAAATGGTCATCGCCGAGCGGTGCTCCTAATACAGAGTTTCTCCAATGAAACTTTAAGAAGGAATATTTTGAAAACGAGAATGTATATCTGGCGACATATATCTAACATCGAATTTTGTATCAGGAGAATATGACTCTCAAGAAGGTGGCGACAAGCACCTTGTTGAGCAGTATTCCTGATACAGAAGTTCACAGAAAAAATTTTATACTGGAATATTTTGAGGACAAAAATGTATATCTGGCCGAAACTTCAAATTTTGTATCAGGAAAACATGAGTTTCAAGGAGGTAGCACGAAAATTCACCCCGTCGAACGATGTCAAGAAAAAATTTTATACTGGAATATTTTGAGGACAAAAATGTATATCTGGCCGAAACTTCAAATTTTGTATCAGGAAAACATGAGTTTCAAGGAGGTAGCACGAAAATTCACCCCGTCGAACGATGTCACTGATGTCGAAGTTGTTCTAAAACTTGAAGCGAGAATATTTTGGAGATGGGAAGGTAGACTCCAAAACTTCAAATTTTGTATCAGGAGCACATGACTCTCTTGGAGGTGGCGTGAAAATGCTCCACTCCTGATACCGATCTTTCCAAAAAAATTTTAAGCGTAAATATCTTGAGCTACTGAAAATTCTGATTTTATTTCAATAATTTACTTATCAGCTATTTACTTATTACAGTCCCGTCTAGACCATAAAATGTAGGATAGAAAGAAATTTGCACAACCTAAACTGGACTGTAGATTACATAGTTCTTAGCTTGATATCGTTTTG
>NIPQ01037141.1:0-11340 GCA_002806875.1 Lepidotrigona ventralis hoosana
TTATTCCTGTGAACTACATTATTATTAAGCCCATGAACTACGTTCTTTCAAAGTACAAGTTGCAGAAACTGACGTCACTTCCGGGAAGATTTTCAACGAGCCGCTGTCTCTTAGCGAGAGAATTTTCTCCTCGACCGAACAAACCGAACAAGTCCGGCTCGATTTCATCTTTCAAAGGTATCGAAAAGTCAGTGGGCCCCTTTTCCCCTTCTGTCTTAGGGACGATGATTCGTGCGGACACAGAGGTTAGCCCGTTGGTTTGTGGATCGTGGCTCTAAGGGGATCAACTGCGAGGATTAGCTCTCGGTGTGGATGAACAGATTATTTTCCGGAGATAAGCCAGGATCGCTTGTCGGGCCAAGAGCCGTGAAACCGAGTATCACTGGATCGTTTCAATGGGATATTGGAACTTGGAGCCAATCGTATCGCGTGACAGGGGAAAGTCGAATTGTTTGGAAATAGGCCTAATCTTCTTAAACAATCTTCTTTTTTTTCCTCTCTCTCTTTTTTTCTTTTCAGAGTGATACAGTGCTCTTTATTACGAAATATATCTTTTGATTAAACTGATAAAAGTTTAATTTTACCAGCGCGTCGCCATACCAAATAAACCACTAATCTGTTGGTATTGAAAAGCAAATGGGAAAGCGACAGACATTTGGAAGTAGCTAAAAGTTGCAGTAGAAAAATTGAAGAAAGATACTCTCCCTCGTGTAATTAGCATAGTCAAATGAATTTTACTTATCCGTAATCAGAGACAGGATCTTATCCTGATATAGGAGCCATTAAAAGAGACACGTCATTAAAACGGTTTATCACGGATGAACAGGTGTGTCTCATCCGTTATTTTTTTCTCTTTCTTTTATTTCTTTCTCCGATCGACCTTTAACCCAACTCCGCCGGGCGACACGACGTTTTCCCTCCCTATGAGGACATGCTCGTTATGATCACCATATGTAGGCGTCATTTGGGGCCGGCTGCTTCACGGAATGCCGCTCGAAGGAATATCGATTACGGTAATTACGCTTATCTAGTTTACTGCCCGTGTAATCGATCCGGCTACTAGAAACCTCACTTAACGCAAAAACTTTATTATCTGACGGCCGGCCGGGGAAAGCTGTAAAAACTTTTATGCCCCCGTCATCGTCGTGAGAGGCAGGAGGAAAACGGTGAACCGTGTTCCCGAGACGATGATGGAAATTTTCGAACCAAAGGCAAAAACTTTGGCCGAGGAACACGTTGATGGCAACTTCTGGACGTTTCGGGGGTATGATGAAGGATTTTTGGAGCTTGAGAGTCAGAAGAAATACTTCGACGGATTTTCTCTGAGTTGAGATTTCTGTTTTCAAAGTCAGGAAACTCCAACTACAAAATAAATTTCGAGAAGAAGGAAAAATCAGACAAATACTTTTGAAAGTCAATAAGAATTTTCGTTACTCGTAAAAGTTGTATTTCAGGGTTGTATTGAATTTGGATATTCGTAGATTTTAAATTATAGGATTCATAGTATTACAGTACGCAGATTCATGGAACTTAAGTCATTCTTCATTGGAAACGTTCTTCGTCGAATTCTCCATATTCTTTATGCTCGCGTTCGTCAAGTTTTCTATTCCAATTTTGCAAGAACTGATTAGTAATAATTATTTAAACGTAATTGTTTGAAAAAAGGTTGGAAAAATACCTTCTTGACAAAGTGAAATTTCATTTTAAAATTAAATCATAATATTATTATGTCCCGCTGTAGAAACAGGAACAGCGGAACAGCATCGAACGGAGTGGGAGAAACCTAACTTAAGAATCGTCGTGTTTCCCCAATTTTACGACTAACAACCGGACGGAAAACGGAGAGAAGCGAAACGCTGGCAAACACGTGGAACGCCGACAGCATCGTTCTTGTTCCCCTTGGAGTAAATAATCCCCGCAGAGCAAAATAGGAGTATGCTCGATATGCAGGAAGTTCTTTGCGCGTCCGTCCATCGGACGGATCCTTTCGTCGCTTCCGGCGCGCCGCTGACAAATGGATCGGCCATTTCCTCGGCTGTAGAGCCTCGACGGGGGGACGGGGCCGCGATTAACGAACGTCGACAGAAAATTAAATGACGCTAATAACCATTACAATACACGGCCACCGTCGCCCCGTATCAGCTCTTCGCCAACGTTCCCACGTAGCCCTCCGCCATGATAATTGCTGAAGTCGCACAAAGCGAGCTGCCGGATCGATGAATTGCCGCGACGATGATAATCAAGCCCGTCTCTGATTCGCAGAGCAAGTCTTCCAGTAAGTCGTAACTTCTGAGCAAATGTTTTACAATTTCATTCTCTCTTTCTGTGAAATTTACGTTCTCGTTGTATGTATAAAATAGCAAGTGGTTTATTGTATTTTGGATACTTTTATTTGTTTTATTCTAATCTTGCGAATTTATTGTTGAACGATCTTTATTAATTAAGTTTAACGAGCATCCAGTATCACTTTTCCGAAGAAATGAAAGATCGACCTTCATTTTAAGTGATTCGTTCCTCGAAAAACGTCGTCATTGACAGCCACGAATGAATATGCTCGCGTACGATACTTTGAAAACACATAAGGGGAGGTATTTAAAGATATTTCAAAATTCGCGAAAGAAGACGCTCGTCGGTCACAAAACTTCGATGCACCCCTGGTGTATCGGGATAAAAACCAGGGAAATCATTAGGGTGTCACTTCATTTCCGAATTTCTCGCCAGGACACTGCGGCACCCCATGGCAACCCCTGTCTGTAGTGCGGCAGGTTAAATGGCCGGTGCAAAAAAGTCATAAAATAAGTTATAATTTGGCGCAGTCGGCGTCGCGATGCTCAATGTCCTGTATGATCACCGCCCTCTCACTCGACTGAACTTTACCCCCCTGCTTTCTACGACAGAATTGGAATGACTACGCCACCTCTGCACAGCCCACAGTCTCTGATCCTTTCCTCGCCATTCGTTTTATCTCTCGTTTTCTTCCCTCGTCTCTCTCTCTCTCTTCCCTTTCCCCCTTTTTCACCGTTCTCAGTTCCTTGTTATTTTCGCGTGGCGCGCGTTTCTGCGCCACGGAAGACGTCCTATCCAATTCCAGATTAATTGCAGGATCTCCAGCGGGGAGGTCAAGGGTCAGCGAAGAGCAAAAGAGGGATGAAAAGACACGGAGGGTTGGCTCGTGTCATCCGCGTGTCGCTTCGAACACGATACCACTCGCACATCGTCCGTGCCGATAATAAGTTGGTCACGCTGGCTTGTCGTTGTTTTATTGCTCCTCCAAGAAAATGGATTGCGATTCGAACCTGAGATGGACGTTCATCGGATTTCATCGAATTCTCGTCGAGGCTGGACGTTACGTCTATCGAAGAGATTTGATTTTTTTTTTTTTGCGATCAGGGAATATCAATTTTGTAGTAACTCGTCATTTAGTAGCTAATTTATAATTTTAGCCAGGGTTTAACTTTAGTTCGAGTGCTAATCGAAAAGCTTCGGAGTATAATTCTTTAAAGGATGGAAAGTTTGAAAAATAAGTGGTTGAACGTGTAGATAGATTATTTTAATATTCATACACGGAAGTTTCAATTTTGACTGGAAAACTGGATAAATTCAATATTTACTCACCAAAATTCGTCTAAAATTCGCTAGGAATTTTTCAAATTCGACGAATTCCTTTCCTTCCTCCGAAGGAAATTATTCGCTAAGAAAGCCAACATTCACGATTATCAAACAGATTACGTTTCGTAACGTAAATCGACGCACGAGAAAGAAATCGTTCAACAACAGTTTTTTTTAAATGGCGAGCTTAGAACAGTTCGAGTTCGCGAGCCCGATAAACCCCATAAACGAACAGCCGGTTGCCGCGATAATGAATTAGTAATAGGACCAAGGCCGATCGCAACGAGGGAGGAAGTGATAAAATATAAAAAATTAACATTGTCCGGCGCGTGACGAGCCGGCGATCGCGTGTTGATAAGGCGCGAACGCGAAACTCCTGTTGTTCCTTCGCTCTTTCGCGCCGGCTGCCCATAGTTTCGTACTCGTGACAGCTTATGTCAGAAACGCGGACACCATGACGGTGCGGCGTTGAGTACCCATGTACATACGATTAAAAAAAAGGGGGGGCGGGAACGCAACGACACGGTGGAAAAAGAAGAAAAAAGAACGAGAAGAGAAAATTCAATTCTTTTCATTTAACGCTCACCTGAGTTTAATTTAATGACGTTCGGTCGCTAAGCATCCTTGAACTGTATAACAGGACAGCTGTAGACACTGTTTTAGACACACACGGTAACGGAACGAGGGTCAAATAAAATGCAAGCGACGTGAAATCGTGATTTCTCGAGTAAGTCACCCGGAGGGCGATTGCCTGCTATGCAATTATCAAAGCGGCGCCTTAAAGATCGCATGAGCAATAAGATAAGCGGTGCGACCGAATTAAATGCCTTTATAAGGAAATGCGCGAGCCACCGCTGTTACTAAATCAAACTAACGCCTTCCGTTCGAGTGAAATTAATTAGCCATTCCGGTTTGTAATGCGGAATTAACCACGCCCGATTTAAATTAGGCGCTTTGCATTGTCGAAAAAGGGGGAAAAAAGAGAAACATGATGGGAAGAAGAGCTGCGACAGAAAAATTAATTGCATTAGAAGTAATTGATGGATTGCGGACTGTTGGGAATATAGTCGCGTACTAGCATCTTCCATCTATGGAGAAATTAATTAGACACTCGCTGTGAAATAGAATTAATCGTTCAATTTAAATTAAAGATTCTACATAATTAAAAAAGAAGATGGGAAGAATAGAGAAAATCGTTGGAAAAATACTTGTTAAATACATATTAGTAGATAAGAACTAGTAATATCCTATAGTGAATTATAATTAGACTGAGCGAATGTAACTAGACCGACTCAAGTATCAACTAGGGAATATTTAATAGTGAAGAAATTTATAAAATCCTATAAAATATCTAAAATGAAATAATTACTACAACGTGACAATGTGATACTAAAATTATATTTCGTCAAATAAGAACGCGATAATATTCTTAATTCTGTTTCAAAAGGGAACAATGTCTGAATTGTCGAGCACAATCGTAAAAGGGAGGAAAACGCTTGTAAATGTCTTGGCGAAATCTACGGAACAAGGCACCACGCTGTGAACGTACGTCCTGCTTTATGACCGTCTCCTCGTGGAAACTAAACTTGTTACGCGACGGGGGGTGGCGACTTGCTTTTCACCCCTTCCAGCGTAAAAGGGAGGCTTTTTATTAAATCACACGTCTCGCGTGTTCCTCGCCGACCGATTAATTTACCATGACGCTTCCTTTTGTGGCGTCAGACCAAACTTATCCATATTTCATACCGATCCATACACCCCCTCCCCCCGCCCTTCGTATATTTCCACTCTCCTCGACGCGTGTTTCGCGTCGAAACACGTGCAATATTTGATAGGTCCTCGACTGTGGCGTTATTTCGTGGCATTCTTGATCTTCTACCCTCGTAACACGTGTCTCGAGCGCTCTGCAACAGCGATGGCCAAATTCTGTTTTATGATATTACGTCTCTTTGCTGTGAAATGTATAAGTAAAAAGATACATATAAGTTTAGTTAAAACAGATGGAAATCTTAAATCGAGATCTGTTTCATCCATTAAATATCCTAATAAATACTTCAAACATTTTTCTGCATACTACATGTACTCTGTGAATCTTTGCGCTATATCTTTTTTTAAGCTATATCTAACGAAACATGTAAAAATAAATTTCCAAAAATGAAGTGAAAGACGTATGAATATATTGTGACGAAAGGGAATTAGTTTATCCTTACGTTTGTCAGTTTTAGGCGCGCATTTCTGACGGCGTACACTAATAGAATCATTTATCGTCGACGAGCCTTTTGTCGAGGTCGAAGAAACACAGACAAGGGTGGTTCCGGATAGAGAGGATGGGTGAAAGGAGTTCCAGAGTCCTGCAAGGGACGGCTAATTCCACCGTGATCGCATCTGATCGATGTCCCTCGGCTGCCCCCGTCGAAAAGTTATTGTCCCTCATGTTCCTTCCAGTCTGCCCTCTTCTACCACCTCTTTCACTTCCTCTGCCAACGCTTTCATGGAATTTTTCCAGCTACCATGCGTCACCGGGAAGGAACAAATTGAAAATTTCTGCGAAATCGAATTTTACACTCGTTGATTCCTCTGTTCGGTCGAAACTGTTCGTTCCTTTACTTTTTTCTTTCACATTCCTAGCTAGTTGGAACCTAACCTGAAATCTTAGTTCTTTCTCCAACGTTCTACATTTTAGGGCACCGAGGTCTTGGAGTATTTCTAACTTTCATTTTGGATCTTTATGATGACACTAAAAATTATAGTTTTCCAAAGTCCAAACAGATCAAGGTATCAGGCATCTTCATTGCCACGGTTCGTTCGATGTTCGAAAGGGAGTGGAACGTAGGAAAGAGTTCCTAACTCTTTGATATTTTCGGATACCACGCGTCCTGAAACGCGTTCGAATTTTACACTTCAAGCCAGGAATGACTTCCCAGTTTTACATTTTCACTTCACCAAAATCCAGGCACTACTTCCCTTCAATCGTGGAAACGCCGTGCACGAGGATAAAAATTCGAAGAGGTCTTCGACTTTAAGAAGTTCCGGAAAAAAGTATGCAATCGGGGACAAAACATATGCATCCGGCAGGAGCTGGCACATGGACAGTTTCCCCCCGATCCCCAGCCAGCATGATTCTTTTATTTTACTTTCGGCCGTTCTCCTGGACACGACGTGCTCGATTCTCGACCCTCCAGCTCCCGAGGAAACAAAGAGGAAAAGCCTGTCTCTCTTTCCTTGGTAAAAGAAAAGAACAGAAAAATAAAGAGAGAGAGAGGAAAGTAGAAAAGAACGCAGGATCGTTCTAGCGAACGAAGAAGGTCGCATATGGTGTCCGCCACCCCCGAAAGTTTTGTACTTGAAGCAGAAAGAGCAAAGAGAGGAGAGAGAGAAAGAGAAGGAGAGAAAGAAAGGGGGTGGCTATCTACACGCCTGTCCCCCTGAACTCTGACCCTTTTATCTTATCTCATGGCCGATAGATAAGCACCGACGATAAAGCTGCCGGACGAAATGAAGGCAACGTTGGCGTGGATGCAGTCGCCATTCCTTAATTAAGTCTCGACGATCGTTTATTCGGTTTATTGGCTTGTTTGCCGCTTGCCTTCCCTTAGTGACGAAGATGCTGCCGGGAATACATGCTCGTCCGGACGTTACGTCGTTTATGGAACTGTCTCTTTCCCCTCCCGTGCCTCTCCCTCTCGTTTTCTATTGTACGAAGAAGAGTTTGGTTTAAAATTAGAAATATTCGACGAGAGACAGAAGAAGAGAGACTGAGACTGAGATGTTCTGCATTTTTAATCGATGCAAAACATCTAATATTGATACCTCGTGTCTAATATTTTCTATTCCTTCACATTTTCGTCGAAATTCTTCGAGGAATCTTCAAAAGCTGTTACTTCATTCCTTCTGTAAAATCGTTTCTTTCTCTTCCTTTCTATGGAAATCCTAGGGATAAGTTTCTAAAGTCGATTTCGACTTTCCATTCAGCGTTCACCGCGAGAGAAATAAAAATTAAGGAACGCAGCGAGAGCGGAGGGGAGGAGTGCACGTAAGTAAGTATAGGTGAAAGAGATACGAGATAGAGAGCAGGGTAAGGCCAGGGAGAGAGCCAGAGAGCAGCGCACATTACGTATTCCTCCGGCATCCCTCTTGATCTCCCCGCATTTTTATTGCACTTGCTGCTAGTAAGAATATGTTTTATTTATATTTCATATTTCTCTCTCTCTCTCCCCCCCCCTCCTCCCACCGTGGTCGGTTTTCGTGGCCACCACGGGGAAGATCCCGATTCCTGGTATTCGCACAGGGTGACCACGGGATACCACGCGAGATCGACAAGGGGATCTTTCCCGCTCTTTTATATTTCTATTCTCTCTTTTTTTTTCTTTTCTCCTTTTTTTCCGTCCCTCTCCGTACCCCGTAATTTCGCTTCACGAATCCCCCTTTCCACCTACACGAACCCTAAAATCAGGGATCTGTCTCGGTCGAGGGCTTATTGTCCAGGAGGTATATTTCGACGTTTCGACCGATCGTACGCACCGATGCGACGGAGAGAGAACGTTTGGCCTGACCCAGATCATTCGACGGGATCACGCGACAACCCTCATCCCCGTGTTTCGCTTGATTAATTGAACGCCGTGAACGATACTCGTGGTAATTCGTCGGAGTACCTCCCCAGATTGTTATTACAGCACGGACATTATTTACCATGCGTGCGTTTGTTCGGCGGCCAGGTTGTTGTTGAAAAACAGGCCGGCAAATTGGAAAATCTGTGTAAAATTTGCGGCGGGCGGACCCTCTTTTCATTCATCGTGTTGCATTAGAACTGTGTGCCGTGCGTGTTTCTTTGATGTTTGTATTGATTGATTGATTGCTTTATTGGAAGATAGGTCGACAAGATTTGTGTAAAATTTGCGGCAAGTAGCTACTTGTGATTCATTGTGTTGCATCGAAATACAAGTATAGATCTTTTTGTACTGATCAATTATTTTATGGAGGTTGCCAGTGTAACTCGGCACTTGGGCAATCTCATGAGAAGTGGAAACAAAATTGACTTTCATTGATTTGTCATATAATTAATAGATTGTTGAAGAATGGTTCGATAAATTGGAATATTTCTCAGCAAGTAGCCACTTGTGATTCATTATTATATATTCTATTAGAATACAAGTATGGCTGTTTACGATATTTATATTGACAGTTTCATGGGAAACGGGAAAAGAGTTGGGTTTCATCGACATGTCGCACAGTTGGCGACGCGTAAACCCGGCCGAGGACTCTTTGTGACTTTTCGGAAGGGGTGTTACACGCAATTTGCCACACTTTCCTATAGTAATGACTTCCTCCGCCCCTTCGACGTATTTTATGGATATCACACTGGCTGTGCATAACTTACAGCCGAGTGGACGGACACGATGAGTTCGCCCTCGTCGAGCGTGAAGCAACCAGACGCCGGCAACCAAGAGGTAAATCACGATTGTTGATCGTAAAAACCAAAATGTTGAATACTCAGCTCGCGTTTACGGCTCGTATATCGCGTACTCGATACAGTTACGTATTATTAACCCGGACATCCTCAATTCTACTTTCTATCAATGAAATGGAAAACTTTAAATTTTGCATTTTTGTCCGATATTTAAATTGGCAACTAAAATATGTTTGTTGAGATCCTTGTTGCAGTACCTTTTTTTTTATTATTACTTTTGATAAACAATATGTGATTGCTGATTCGCTCAGCTAATTCGTTTCATAAACTCTCGGTACGATTTCCATTTTACTTCTCTTCAACGAATTTTTTTTACTGTCTACCGGAGACAGCAGAATAAATCGAGAGTTTCGAGAAAGACGTATTCTTCCCATGCGTGTGTTATCATTAAGATATACATCATAACCGTGTGAAAACGCAAGGATTCCTCGGCCAGGATCATTCGAGCAAATGTACGTGAGTTGAAAATACTCGCTACAGCCTGAGTAATTTCATTGCATATACGTGACACGACCTCTCTTGACGATATGGATGCGCATATATACCTACACGTTTAGTTCACATCCATACGAGCGGTACGTATAGTCAGTGACTCACGAAAGTTTAATTTAAACACATACTGTATATTACACGTGTCATATAAAACTGAAATTGATATTTCATTCAGCCTCGACACAGTCACAATTTTTCTACGAGGTTTTTGAAAAATATTTTTGTTAGGACCAAGGGTACGTATCACTTGTGACATGGAGGTATTAAGTGTAGGAACGTCCAAATCATCTTTGTGTTTAGAGTCCAAATCATCTTTGTGTTATTCAGAGTAAGAACTTCAAATCTTCAGACAAAGCTCCCCATACATCTAGATCAATCTGAAGTGCGACGAGATTTTCCACGTCATAAATACGTACTTGAAGAAGTGTTTAAAAAACGAGATAGTTTCTAGGAATGAATGTTATTAAAAATGTCACCCCACCAAAGTCACTCGCGGTGATGAGAAAATTTCTATCACAATTCTTCCGAGTCACTCGAAAGAGTGTAATCCAAGGAAGAATACAAGAGAAAGACTCGAAGTATAGTCAGTTAGTCACGAACAGTTGAATTTCGTCGTTGGATTTTTTCACAGTTAGACGCAAAAGGTTAGTCAGTCAGTTAGTCACTTAAGATTATTCAGAGTTAGTGAACATTTAATCATTGTGTTCAACATTTTTGTCCAAGCAAGAATTGCATAGGAACCACCATGCTCGATATTCAATAAATTCAAGTAAGGAAATTCAGTTTCATTTTCATTTTCACATCAGTGGGTGGTCCTTCGCGCCCAAGGCAAATATTCAAAGTTGCAAGAACGACAACAGTCGTGATTGACCTTAACAATTTTGATATCTCTTCCTCTTATCAAAAATGTATCGTAAAACGTACGATATATTTTTACTCATTCTTTCGTGACTGACTTCGTCATTNGTCCAAGCAAGAATTGCATAGGAACCACCATGCTCGATATTCAATAAATTCAAGTAAGGAAATTCAGTTTCATTTTCATTTTCACATCAGTGGGTGGTCCTTCGCGCCCAAGGCAAATACTCAAAGTTGCAAGAACGACAACAGTCGTGATTGACCTTAACAATTTTGATATCTCTTCCTCTTATCAAAAATGTATCGTAAAACGTACGATATATTTTTACTCATTCTTTCGTGACTGACTTCGTCATTGTCATTTCAAGACTATTGGTGTCTGATGATAGTTTGATTATTCTACGAAAGTTTCGAGACTCGGTTTTAAAACGTTACGGTGTACAAATACCTTCGTGAACCATCGTGCGTACGCATGAAACATCGCGTATCCAGCCGCGCGTGGGAATTTTCGGATAATTTGATAAGGATTCACGTCAGCTTGAGATGCTTCTCTCCTCCATGGTCAGAGTGAAATTCCTTATTCAAGTCGCACGCGCGCCGGATGGCTTTTAAATTCTGTGGCCCCCTTTGATGGGGGCCGCTTTCGAAACTACGGGCACAACAGCCACGTAAATCAGAAGTTTGATACGTTGGACCAGCCAGGAGGCATAAATCACACGCGGAAATTATATTCCCTTTTACCTTTTTTCTCCTTCTTGCCCGCGTCTTTCTGCCAAGAGGAGGACGCATCTTCTTTATGAAGGTCGCCGAACAACATCGGAATCAAGTCCCAGAGAGGCTACGCGTTTCACCCGTCTAATCCTGTTCGCCTCAGAAGTTATGTTTCCGTGGCGGGATCTGTGTGGAATAATGTC